>CAIGQW010054354.1:4151054-4161828 GCA_903798125.1 Danio choprae
CATATGTTTTACGCAGCGGATGCCCTTCCAGCTGCAACCCATCACTGGGAAACATCCATACACACTCATTCACACACATACATGCACAATTGACAATTTAGCTTACCCAATTCCCCTACAGCGCATGTGTTTGGATTGACTTATAAGACGCTACACAATTTATATTGATTTTTCTTTTCATTTTAAATCCAATTCTTGTGTTGGTGATATAATTTGACGTGGTTTAAGTTAGAAAATTACATTTAAATGAAATTATTAACTGTATAATAGTCAGTTTTGCAGACATTGTCATTTTGTCATTAAAAGATCTAGAAAATACTAAGAAATTAAGGTTATTTCAAATAAAACATTTAGTTTTATTCCTAATCAAATTCTCACACCTGTAGTTTGCTTTTATATGTATTTATATCTATCTCCTTGAAGAAAAAAGAGTGATCACGCACTACAACTTCCAGAATGCCTTGCACTAATCTCCCCGGTCCCAGCTGAAGCTCATGAGAACACATACACAGACACAGCTGGGGTGGATATTCTAATTATTAGGAGGACTATATATACTCGTTTGTGCTTTCCTGTGGTTGAGGATTGTTAATGTGTTGCTTCTATATTGCTGGTGTTTGTGTCATGAGCGCGGTTTGCTTTATCTTAGTTATGTTTATCTTTATTTCATTAACCATAGATAATTATATTATATATTAAAAGAGCTTTAAAAATAAAAAAATTCTGATGTTGGTGATGTAACTTAAAATTGAATGGCGTAAATGTAACAGTAGAGCAACTGCAGAATAAGCATTTTTGCTAACTTCTCAATCTGACGTTGAAACAAAAGTATCATATACTAAATACCAAGAAATTGTTCTTCTTTTTCCACACTAAAAGATAAAAAAAAGGCTTATTTTTATTAGATAATGTGGTTCTAACTTTTGCATTCTGTCAATAAGTGAAGTTTATTTATATTTTGAGAGGATCACGTGCTTGATTGCTGCGGCTGGTCCCGCATTATTTGATTTCACCAATCAGAAGATTCTGAAGCCACTATAAATACCCTAAGTTTCATATCACAGCCATCTTCATTTTGAAGAATCCCCCCTTCCACCCCTACTCCTCCTTTCCTAGATGGGTGGCGTGGTGGCCCAGTGGTTAGCACTGTTGCCTCACCACAAGAACGTCACTGGTTCTAGTCCTTACCAAGCCAGCCGACGTTTCTGTGTGGAGTTTACACGTTCTCCCTGTGCTCACGTGGGTTTCCACCGGGTTCCCCGGTTTCCTCCCACCGTCCAAAAACATGCAACTTAAGTTAATTGACTAATCCAAATCAGCATCATAGACGTGCTCCTAGTAAGTAGTCATCTCAAGAGCAATTTCATTAGCTACTACAGGAGGGGAGTTCTCGAGATCTACCTGAGCTCAAACTCCCCTCTCGCCTTGCAAATGGGAGGGAGCCCCGTGCTTGAGGATCTTTGAGCTCAGGGCTCTCTCCCAGGACAGCATGCCAAACAAGCTTTATAACCAATCATCAGCTAAATGTGAAATCTTAAAAGTAAAAGAGTGACCAAATACAAACAATCAAATCTTTTTTTACATTCATTATTTTCCGTTATGTTTGGTAACTTTCACTTTAATGTTGGTATTACAACTGGTATTTATCTCATTTTAAATTTGAATAGTAATTTTTTTTAAAATCCAGCATTTCTGCATATTCTCTCTGTACCACCTGACCGAACAGAAGTGCTTAACATCATAGATATTTACATTAGATGTCGCTTACGCTGTTGTTGTCTATTGGAAGGAATGCGTCAATAGAGCCGCCGTTTTAGTACAGGGTAGGGCTCCTTTGGAATGAATGTGGGACCAAGGTGTAGTGGAGGACTGGCCATCCGGAGCCATAGATATGTAAACATTTATACATATATCTATGATCAGTTTTCCCGGTGGTCAATATGCAAATATTTTTTTAAATGACGAAAATTATAATTTGGTATATAGATGGATAAGTGACCGCACGGGTATTGCCGACAAAGAGCGTGTGTTTGTGTGCATGGAAATGTATTATCCTCCTTACCTGTTAAATTTGATCTAATCCGTGTCCTAAAACACACCCCCTCTCCTGCTTTCACTTCTAACGGAGGGAGCGATTCGTTTGTAAATGAATCTCCGTTATGAACGACTCGTTTGAACCAATGATATCCCTGCGTCTCAATGTGCATATCCACCTTTATGATCTAAATGGTATAACATTTGTAATATTTAATAATTTAGGGTGGACAGTATGCACATTGAGGCGCAGGCACTGTTATGTTATCAGGCATCCTTATAAGTTACTTCAAATACTAGCCATTACTTCACTTAGCCGTCAATAATACAATTTTCTGGCACCACAGCGTCTTGTCATATTTCATTTACATTGTTTGCTGATTTTCTTCAACTAGCAAACTAGCATAAGCCTAGAATTTAGTGCAAGTTGGTGCTACTTGCCTTATGGTCAGTGCAGTAAGTGACTGTATTATAGTAACGTTACTTCTTTAGCACAAAAGTTCGTAACATACAAAATCTTACCTATGAAATGTTATGCTTTGTTTTTTTTTTGTTTGCTCGTTACTACACCTGTACACCGCACTAAAGTCCAGCATCTTCAGACTGGCTTTAGTCTTGACTAAGTGCGGTTGAATGACATTTGTCCTGGGAGCCCTGTACAAATATGGCGGCGGTATTGACGCATACTCAATGTCCGGTGGTCAATGGTTTAACATCACTAATATATAAAAATTATAAAATGAAATAATAATAGTTAATTAAATCTCACTGTTTGCGTAGTTACAAAAAAATATATATATATATAATAAACAAAAAAGGCTCATTCTTTTTAGATAATGGCTCTGAGTTAAGTGTGACTTTTAAATTCTGTCAATAAAGTAAAAAGAGCAGTTTACTAAATACATAAAAAATACATTTATTATTTTTCATTTAATTTTTCACTTTCATTTTAATGTTGGTATCATTCATTCATTCATTTTCTTTTCGGCTTAGTCCCTTTATTAATCTTGGGTCGCCACAGCGGAATGACCCGCCAACTTATCCAGCATGTTTTACGCAGCGGATGCCCTTCCAGCTGCAACCCATCACTGGGAAACATCCATACACACTTATTCACACACATACACTACGGACAATTTAGCTTACCCAATTCACCTGTACCGCATATCTTTGGAATTGTGGGGGAAACCGGAGCACCCGGAGGAAACCCACACCAACACGGGGAGAACATGATGTTGGTATCGAACTAACTAATTTTACCTTTAAATAAAACTCTCTGTACCACCTGACCCAAACAGGAAGTGTTTATCATCACCAATGTAATAAAATCCCTCCATCCACTATGACTGTCGAAAAAAAAATGAAATTAAATTAAAATAAGCACTGCCGTCACTGTTTGCGTAGTTACCGTAAGTGTACCAAACTGAAGCCACCGGACGAGGTTTGTGAGTGTGTGTCGAGGGACCGAAGATAAACTAAGTGCTCTTCAATAATTCAGCGGCTGGGTAAACTTCACTGTCCTTCCGCAGCTTAAAGGACATCCACAGGCTCTATAAGCTCCTTATGAAGCTCTATTTCTCTTCTAAAACAACTTCATAACGCATACCATCCGCGTGTCAGATTAAAAAGCACCAGTCTCCTGTATTTTGGTTTAGAGATTTGCCCGCATTACCACAATCCGACCAGGAGGTGGAGCTGTTTCCGTGACGCGCCTGATGCTCTGCGTGTCCTTAGGGTTTCTGCGGGAATATTTAAAACACACTGCAGTGGTGTTGTGAGTATAAATGTACAAAAACAAAAACAATGGGTTCATTAATGTTTTTTTTCTATTTCACATTTGAGCGTCTTTGATACAAGCTGCGTTTTATCTGGCTCGAGCACGCCGCCCTTGGCTTTTCTGTTCTCTGTGTGTTTGAAAGAGCACATGGCGAAGTTACTGTGAAATATAAATCAGAGGCAAATGAGAGAGAGAGAGAAAAAAGAAACACGGTCAGCTAAAACTCTGCACTCTAGACTGCAGCCTGCATAATTCATACAAGCTCCAGATCTCTCGCTAGTTCTCTCATCGGCACTGACACACTCTCACACACACTCAATCCCATTCAAACTACCACCGTGTGCGTGCGTGCGTGTGTGTATCTGGCTTCTTTGCTGCAGAGTTCAAGGTATGGTCACTTTGATCAGTCACACTGGACTAGATGTTCACTCGCACCATGTCTGTTTTTACATCTGCCCTGTGTTTCGGTCACAGAGCGGGACGGTGTTTCTGAGAACACAAGTCTCTGTGGATCAGGACTGCTCTCATTTCATTTCTAACAAACAGCAAACACTCCATCTGACAGGCTGTTACACACTCGTCGCTTTCCTGCAAGAGGAGATTAAAGCGATAGTTCACCTATAATTTGCTTTTAATTTACTCAGCCTCAGGCTATCCGAGATGTAGGTTACTTTTTTTTCTTCAGTTAGTACGTTAAAGATTTTTAGCTTTAGCTTAAACAGCCTGTGGTGATTCACGAATTGTAAAAAACATAAGCAGGCAACGCAAAATGCTTACATTTTGGCTACTAACAATAGGCTACAGGAGCTGAAGATAAGTCGGATGGTGTGAAATGGTCAGTTTGTGAAAGACATTGAGCATAATTTATAGAATTACTACTTTTAATCCAACACCCCAGGGTTCCGGGCCTCACGGTGGCGCAGTGGGTAGCACTCGGCTGGGTCAGTTGGTGTTTCTGTGTGGAGTTTGCATGTTCTCCCCGTGTTGGCGTGGGTTTCCTCCGGGTGCTCCGCTTTCCCCCACAATACCAAAGACATGCAGTACAGGTGAATTGGGTAAGCTAAATTGTCCGTAGTGTATGTGTGTGAATGAGAGTGTGTATGGATGTTACCCAGTGATGGGTTGCAGCTGGAAGGGCATCCGCTGCATAAAAAACATACGCTAGATGGGATGGCGGTTCATTCCACTGTGGCGACCCCAGATTGGTAAAGGGACTAAGCCGAAATGAAAATGAATGAATGAATGAACCCCAGGGTTCCCACATTTAGCCAAATGTTAAATTTCCTGACTTTTCCATGACTTATACTCACTTTCGTAAAGAAGATTTTTAGCTTCAGCTTAAACCGAATCAGTGCAAAGCAACAACATCTGTCGCTCAGCCTATGCACTTTTAATAATGTTAAATAGGTTAAATATTAATTGGATTATAACCATACCATTTTGTCAGGAGTGCAGTGGCTGGTATTTAAATGTTTCTGTCATGTCGTGTCGTGTTTGGTGCAGACAGCCAAATTGCTTGTCGCGTCGTGTGTAGTTAGGACATGGTGTTAGGTGTGTGTGACCCACTTTAGATGCGTTGTGGCATTATTGCAATGCACATTGAGCCAAAGACTATTTGAACAAGTCTACATTCATTGTATCAGCTGCTAAAATTTTACTTTAACATGATTTTTCTAAGGGCCTCACGGTGGCGCAGTGGATAGCACGTTCGCCTCACAGCAAGAATGTCGCTGGTTCGAGCCTCGGCTGGGTCAGTTGGCGTTTCTGTGTGGAGTTTGCATGTTCTCCCCGTGTTGGCGTGGGTTTCCTCCGGGTGCTCCGGTTTCCCCCACAAGTCCAAAGACATGCGGTATAGGTGAATTGGGTAAGCTAAATTGTTCGTAGTGTATGAGTGTGAATGAGTGTGTATGGATGTTTCCCAGTGATGGGTTGCAGCTGGAAGGGCATCCGCTGCGTAAAACATATGCTGGATAAGCTGGCGGTTCATTCCGCTGTGGTGACCCCAGATTAATAAAGGGACTAAGCCGAAATGAAAATGAATGAATGAATGAATGATTTTTCTAATGCTATTGTTGAAGAGATTTTACAGCATTGTTTACTTTGATACGTCAATGACTTGCTTTTTATTTATCAAATATGTGGTAGGATTTATATGTTTAAGAGATAAACCCTTTCTCTCTTTGCTTCTCTAGTGTTCCCTTCATTTAAATAACAGAGACCAGTGGCAGTCAAAAAAGTAATGAAGAACCAAGATGTGCAAATGTGTGTATATTTTCACAGTAGAACAACACAAGAAATGCTGCAAATATTGCCGCAGATTTTGAGAAAAGGTGCCACAAAATCATTTTAGGCTGAACGTTTTTCAGACATTTTTTCATACAAAATCCAGGAGGGACTAGTTAAGCACTGAGCAGACAGAAAAGCAGCCGCAGACAGCATTTTAACAGGTACAGCCTGGAGATTGCATTTGATTGCCAGTTGAAAAGTGGGCAAAATAATAAAATGGCAGTGAACGATAGCCAGTTTGACCTTAACAATAGACAAAACACATGAATGTGGTAGAAAATTCTGATAAATGTGAAGTAAATTTTAAAATGCAAACAAATATCCTTGATTCTCCATGATTTTGACTAAATATATACAATTCCCTGACTTTCAACGTCTGCAATAGACCTTCTAAAATTTCATGATATTCCAGAAAATCCATGACCTGTAGGAACCCTGTAAAATGGGCATGTTCATGACGACAGCATATAGTGTGAGCTTCCCGTTGCATAGTTATATTTGAAAAACAGTTCATTCTAGTTCTCAAATCTGATTGGCTTAAAATAATTTATTTTGTGTTCAACAGCTAAAAAAACAACAACAACAAAAAAACTTAGAGGTTTGTGAAGTGAAAGGAGTAAATGATGACAGAATTTGTCAATTTTTGGTGAACTATCTCTTTAAGAGTTATTTTTAGGCAAGAGTGTAGTTGTATAGACGTCAAATATGCTGTTTATTTAATAAGGATCTAGTGCATGTGTGAAAATTTGTTTCAATGACGTCACATATGATGTTAGTTCAAACTAATCACATCACGTATACCCTCCTAAGAGCAGCCTTACCATGGACAGTTCTTCTGGAATCTGGTGTAAGCTTCTGTAGTAGTTAAATGTGAAATATAATTCATTTTAGGTCTCGATCATCTTTGTTCCAGGACAAAGTTAAGTTTTATAACTTTATAAAAAATATAAATTTAATGATATACTTAAAATGCAGTCATTTTTCTTTGGGCAGATTTACTTAGCATAGTTAAATTGCTGTTTGTTAATACTAATGTTTAATAAATTATATTTTATAAAAGTATTAATAGAGTTTAATAAAAGTATATGATGCATTGTTCCACCATCAGATACTGTTTTATGAGTCTGTCCTAAAGACTTGTGTTTTTGGTCCTTTCTATAGGGACCAAACCAGCGTTATGATGGAAAATCCCTTTAACTGTTAAAAAGAGACATCACTTTCCATTGGGACCTTCAACAAAATCACTTTGTTTACTTATATCTTGCATATCAGGTCAGAGTATGCATTTATTTATCGTTATTATCAGCCTGATTTCATGAGGAAACATAACTATTTTACATATTGTAAGAAAAGTTGGTTATCGAATGGGGAGTGGGGAGGAAATTAAGGCTGTGAGTAGAGGGAGATCATTCTTCATTATGATCGCGTGCTCCTCAATGTAAACTATATCGATGTCATCTCTTTTCTACCATTATACATGGGGGGGAGGCTGCCGTAAATATTTAGTTGGAACATAGTGTTACGTTTAAACTAAGTTCAGTGGTGCATCACAAAAATATTTAGTAGTGTGTAGGTTGTAACTTAGTGTCCCTTTAAGTCACAACTAGGCTACGTTTTAACTTGCGCATTGCTAGCGCAACCGGCCCCTGAAGATGAATGAAAGTCTCAGGGGATTGGAACAACATGAGGAGGGTGAGTAATTAACAACATCATTTTTACTTTTGGGTAAAATAACCCTTTAAGATGGGCCGCACGGTGGCGCAGTGGGTACCACAATCACCCCACAGCAAGAAGGTCGCTGGTTCGAGCCTCGGCTGGGTCAGTTGGCATTTCTGTGTGGAGTTTGCATGTTCTCCCCGTGTTGGCGTGGGTTTCCTCCGGGTGCTTCGGTTTCCCCCACAAGTCCAAAAACATGCGGTATAGGTGAATTAGGTAAGCTAAATTGTCCATAGTGTATGCGTGTGAATGAGTGTGTATGGATGTTTCCCAGTGATAGGTTGCAGCTGGAAGGGCATCTGCTGCGTAAAACATATGCTGAATAAGTTGGCGGTTCTTTCCGCTGTGGCGACCCCAGAATAATAAAGGGACTAAGCCGAAAAGAAAATGAATGAATGAATGAAGCCTTTAAGATTAGATTGATCTGAACATGAGTTCAACCTCTATCTCTCTCTTGCATAACACAGAAGCACCGCAGTATAACTATATCTAGTTTATATTTAGTGTTTTCTTTGGCATTTATGGGGTTAATGCCGTTGAATTTCTGGATGTGGCAGAGAAATACAGATAGAACTCTTCAGTTTTCATTACATAAGGTGTAATCAGTAATGGACTACAATTTAGATTCAGCCATCTTTATTCGAAAGTGTATTTCTTATCACATTTGAACATAATGCTACTCATTTACATATTTTGATTAACATTGCCTAATTTTCCACTTTGTGTCAGCACACACACACACACACACACACACACACACACATTATATATATTGTGTATAACAGTCCATTTCTGATTAGGAATTACATTTTTAAAACAGTATTTAGTAAAATGTAGCTTACAAATTTGAGGTAATGTACAGTAATCAAACTACTTTTTTATTACTTTTAAATTACTTAAACTTGTTTATAAGACTTTGTATTTTAAATCAATATTGGAAAAAATAAAGAAACACATAGATACATACATACATGCTCTCCAAGTCCTGTTGGCAATGACTTGCATTACATGAATCATGGACGAACCAAACTGTTAAATCTAAAAACAAGCCACCTACAGCTTGTGTACTGTAAATGACCAGCAAATATTCATTTTTAGCTGAACCGTCCCTTTAAGAATCAGTGCTTCTACTGCTTTAACCGGCTAAATAATGTCAACAGTATTTATCATGACACTCCTTTCCTCTCTCAAACGTTTTGGAGTAAACAAACGCCACTTTCTGTTCATTCACAAGTCAAACTCATTCATATCGGCACAGTGGCACAGGCAGTGAGACAATCCCACCAGCATGAACATCATTCTCTCAGCACAGAATAGACATTTTATACGCCACTTATCATTCTAAACAAAAATTTATAAATCATCTAAATATAAAATAAGGTTTTAATAGTATTCAATAAATAACTAAAATTTGAATTTGTTCTGTTTAATATTTTTTCTCCTGAGAAAAATAATAATAATAATAATAATAATAATAATAATAATAATAATAATAATAATAATAATAATAATAATAATAATATGCATCATACATTTTTACCACAATATACCAAAAATCATTTGTTGACATTAAAAGAATCCAATTTAGGATCACAGTCCATACCTAGAAATACATTTTTATACTTGCCTTTGAAAACACGTTTTCCTCCTATGTCAAAGTTTTTCAGCATTTAAAATATAATAAAACTATACTGTAGGATTTATTCAGTCACACTTTATTTTAATGTACAATTCTCACTATTAATAAGCCATCAACTATGATGTTTTCCTCAATAAACATAATTTGCTGCTTATTAATACTTAAGGAAGTAGTTAGGTATAAGGTAGGATAAAGGATCCTTAATTAATACCTAAACTTAACTAACTTGCCTATTTTTTAAATATTAGCTGTTTGTTAGTACTTATAAAGCACATATTCTACATGACCTTATTATAAGATCATGCAGAATGTGTGCTTTAATATGTACTATTCATTCATTCATTCATTCATTTTCTTTTCGGCTTAGTCCCTTTATTAATCTGGGGTCGCCACAGCGGAATAAACCGCCAACTTATCCAGCATATGTTTTAAGCAGCGGATGCCCTTCCAGCTGAAACCCATCACTGGGAAACATCCATACACTCATTCACACACATATACTACAGACAATTTAGCTTACCCAATTCACCTATACCACATGTTTTTGGACTGTGGGGGAAACCGGAGCACCCGGAGGAAACCCACGCAAACACGGCGAGAACATGCAAACTCCACACTGAAATGCCAACTGACCCAGCCGAGGCTCGAACCAGCGACCTTCTTGCTGTGAGGCGATTGTGCTACCCACTGCGCCACTGTGCTGCCCGCTTTAAGTACTAGTAAACAGCTAATACTATACTGTAAAAAAAAATATTGGTTGCCTTTAATTTTTAAGCTGAATCAAATTAACCTTATGAGTCCATTGAACTTATGTTAACCTGACTTAAAACAGCTTGCGTAACTTATAAAATTAAGTTAGAAGATGATTAACTTAGTTTAATGAGTTGCAACGGACTAAAAACATATGTTGTCATGACTAATTGATCATATAATTTTTACAGTGTGTAATAATAGGCAATTAATAAGCCACTTGTTAATAGTACGAATTAGTACTTAAACTAAAGCATTACCAAAACCTATTTATATACAGTATATATTTAGATTTCCGTATGCGTTACATTATATAACAAATAAACTTGCATTAAAATCTGACCTATCAATAAAAGACCTTCGTGTCTGCGTCCCAGATATATAGTATTTTCTAAAACTCCACCAGGACTGTGTGGAAAGAACAAGACGGGAAGACACAAAGTCCCTGTATTATTATTTTATCCTACATTATTACTGATTCAATAATACGCCATTAGACTAAAAGAAAAGACACAGAGGAATTAAAGAGAGAGAGAGAGAGAGAGAGAGAGAGAGAGAGAGAGAGAGAGAGA
>CAIGQW010054354.1:4162228-4191113 GCA_903798125.1 Danio choprae
ATTGGGTAAGCTAAATTGTCTGTAGTGTATGTGTGTGAATGAGTGTGCATGGATGTTTCCCAGTGATGGGTTGTAGCTGGAAGGGCATCCGCTGCATAAAACATATGCTGGATAAGTTGGCGGTTCATTCTGCTGTGGCGACCCCAGATTAATAAAGGGACTAAGCCGAAAAGAAAATGAATGAATGAATGTTCAATTTCTGCACATAATTGTAGGCAAGTATATTTTACTGTAATTAAATGACCTGAAAAAGAAAAGTAATCCCTTACTTTAAGCCAGAGGTGCCCAAACTTTTCGTATGAAGGGCCAAAAACCAATTATCATTGAGAGCCGTGGGCCAAAAGTAAATATACCAAACTATTTTACATTAAAGTTGAATTTCCTAATTTAATTCATAACATTTCAAAATAAATTTTATCCAATGCAGTATAACTTATAAAATGATAACTTATAGCAATAAAAACCCCCATAAACAATCACATTTTTAACAGTGGAGTTCAATGCTGAATACGCAGGTCGAGCAGAATCTGCCTTTGACTTGATTTGCTCACCAAAGTCTTTGCATTGTCGGGTGACAGTATGTACATTTAAACAAAATCTGATTCATTTACACCATTTGATTGAAGCATTTAACTTCAGTTAGCTTTTAACAATAAAACAAACAAACAAAGGGTTACATTACATTCGAATTGACAATCTCTGAACCATCCCCATTATTCTCAGATGGGATGGCGGGCCAAATCAAAGGTTACCCACGGGCTCTAGTTTGGGCATCTCTGCTTTTAAACATTTCATATAACTGTTCATATTTCTAGCATTATTTATAACTATTCTGATGTCCTTTTAAATGTAGCACTTTGGGTTTTAGACAAGCGCATCACAAATAAAATGCATTATCATTAATAACAGTAACGTTAATAAGAATTTAGTCCTTAGAAACAATGTAATGATTACTCGCATGCATGCTGTACATTTTTTCCATTGGTTTGTGCATAGATCTGAGGTTCAGATATGAACGTCAAACTAATGTGTTTAATTTGGTATTAGGAAATTTTGTATTCGTTTTCAGTGCTACTTTAGTTATATAGGAGACAGGTATTTTTAAAAAGGACATGTTTACTCCCTCTCTCTCTCTCTCTCTCTCTCTAATTATCTCTTACTTTACTTTTCATTGATGCAACTAGTAACTCTAACTAATTACACCCAACACTGACCACAGTTAATCTGAAGGTCATTTATACTCAGTCTGCTGCACAAAAATGCCACTATTTCTTAAAAAAACTCACTCTGTTAAAGCACACCAAGGCGATTCTCATTTCCCATTCATAAAATGTAAATATAATACAATGGAAACATCATTAAAAAAAAAAAACGGTGTCAAATTAAATCACGTAGATGTCATTGCAGGCTCTGACACATTACAATAGGGCTGTGAAGCCGGAGCTTATCTGCATTTGAATGGGAATCCCTTTCTGTAGAGGCCCGTCTCTGCCACCAGACCATGTAGCCAACTGCAGCCAGCCCATTTACAGTTTCCCCATCACGTGGGTTCCTGCTCGGTGCCAACCGAAAGCCAACTCGCATTATTTTTACACCCATTTCTGAGCCACGGAGCTTAATACATCCCAAAATCCAAGAGATTCCAGATGCTTTCACCACCATACATCAGCTTACAACAGAAGTCTGCAGGAATCACAATTCATCACAATACAACACGGGCGACTCTTAGGCCGAAGATTCATGTACATTGCTTCTTATTGATTGAACTTGGTTGCCTGAGAGAACGGAATAATTGGTAATTTAATGCATGTCAAGCTAATGGTTGTGGCAAACCACTTTAACATTTAAACTGTTCATATTTATAGCAATATTTATTTTAATGTCCTTTTAAATTTAGCGCTTTGGGTTTTAAAAAAAGTGCGTCACAAATAAAATACATTATTATTATTATTATTATTATTATTCATAATAATAATAATATAGTACTTAGAAATGTAATTATTACTCGCATGCATGCTGTATATTTTCCCCATTGGTTTCAGATAGGAACGTCAAACTAATATGTATTTAATTTGCTGCTGAAACCTGGTATTAGTTTTCACAGTGTTACTAATACTAGTAATATAGGAGACAGATATTTCTTAAAATTACATTTTAATAAATAAATTAAATTCAAATGTATATGAATAGTAAGCATGTTAGTTAAAGAGTACATTAATATTTCAAAAAACATTTGTGAATATAATACATGTATGAAATAATTTATTTGTCATCGACATTCAGCATAACCAGTATATTTATGTCAAAATGAACTATAAAACTATTAAAAACACTACTTGTCTAATCTGTAATTACTAATAAATACAAACGAATATGTAACCATATTAGATTTTATGATGCTTTTTTTTTAACATTTTGTTTTATAAAAATCCAAAATATCACACAAAAAGTGCTCAGGGTAGCTTAATGGTAGCTTAATTAATGTGTCCGTTCTCTTCGAGTAAGAGATTTATCAGAATAAACAGCCAAAATAAGGCCAAGGCACTCCACAAATGTGGAAAAAATATTAATACCTTCAAACTGTACTCAGGGCCATGTCAATAAAGGCTTTTAATACTTTTTATTGTTAAAATAGATTTATTTTTGCTGCATATTTTATTTAATTTTTTTATTTAACCAGACAAATTAATCTATTGCGAGTCTTTAATATGTCATTTTGACTATGCCTAATGAGATTTTCTTTTTTTTTTTTTGCTCAGGAAAAATAAATAAGATAATACATAATAAAGGCTGTATTATATTTGTATTATTTTGATGCACACTACTCAAATTTCTAATCTTAGTAACAAGTAACTGCAATAGTAGCACATGCAGCTAAGAATTGTTCTTGTAACTGTTGCAATTAGTGCTGGGCAAAGATTAATCAAGATCGCATCCAAAATAAATGTTTGTTTTGATATAATACACACGTGTGTTATATGTGATAGAAACCAAACTATACAAAACTAGTTCGTTGCGTAGATATTTAAATTTATATATAATATGTATCATATGCATATATTTTTTTATATCTAAATATAACTAAACATTTTCTCAAATATATGCATGCACATATATAAATATAAACAGTACACACATATATATTATGTCAAAACAAACTTTTATTTTACGATTAATCTTTGTCAAGCACTAAATAAAATACTTGCCTAATGCATATTGTGCAATACATATAGTTATTAAAGTAGCAGTTGTAGGTATTGGGGAGGTTTAGAGTGGAATAAAAACAAGCATGCAGAATATAGTACTAATAAACAGCCAATATATTAATAATAGACAGGTAATAAGCTAGTACATTATTAGTCAGAATTGGTATACTTTTAAGTGTTCTGGAATGCCTTAAACGTTTTTAAATATAGTATTATATTTATAATTTACTTACTTTATTTTCCCGTGTATTACAAAGAAACGTTAATGATCAGAATATTATAAGTTTTACGGTCACTGCATGTAAGCATAATGTACCGTTATAGTGAGAGTACATGTGACGGGAAACAAAAGCGCCGAAAAATAAAGTGTTACCCTTTTATTAAGCGCAATTGGAAGTGAACACTTGATATCTAAACCATGGATCCTCACAGAAAACAAACAATAAAATGTGGTACCAGTAACAAACGAATAAGCACATATAAAGCAAAGGCAAAGCTTGAAAGATGTTGTTCGCTTTAAGGATATATCTAATGAATGAAGGTATTAGTCACTACTAGTAATTACTTGTCGTTGGTTTAAAGGTATACGTTGATAAAACGGCTTGCCATAGATGTGGTCAATGCCTCTCTCTGCTTATGTGTGTGTGTGTACAGCTAAATGTTTATAACGGTGATTAGAACAATACTGCAGAGACGCCCAAACACAAGCGTTCCCGTTCTCCTCTATGTGGCAAAACGCAGAAGCTGCTCTCCGAGGATCAGCCCCGCGTTACGTGTTAACAATGAAGAGCCCCGAGCAGCATCACCTACTGACACACACGGCGAATAAACTTACCGCAGTCTTCACACAATACGCTCTCCACATCTTTCTTGAGGGTCTTCTCGGTGCTGTCCAGAGGAGCAAAAGACGCTTTGAATACTAAAGGCTCCTCGGTAGGGTCCATGAAAAAGATGTATCTGTGGTGCTTCTCCACCGCCACGCACGGAGCCTCGGAGCCGAATTCCCTGACGGTGACGAGCTGCTCGCGCTCCAGCCCGCCGCTGTTCACCGGCCACACGTCCAGCACTTTGACATTCACACTGTAGGGCTCCACGGAGACGTTCTCAGGCAGCGAGCTCACCTCGCCTTCGATTACCACGGCCGAGCGGTAAGCCTGGTCCTGCAGCGAATCCAAACTCGGGGCGTAGCAGGCGAAGGAGACCCCGATGACGAGCATGGAGAAATGCACGGGATCAAGCCTCCTCATGCCGTCTGCTGTGGCTCAGGGGCGGCCGGCGGCGCTGCTGCAGTGCTCTCGGGGCAGAAGGTGCTGGGGGACTGAGTGCGAATGGGCTTGCGCAAGAGTCCATGCCATCTGCGTGTGCTGCTTTCCCCATGCACTTGGTGACGGGGAAACACCAGCCGCTGAGGAACCGGAATCAACCCCGGTCACTGCTGGGCTGCTGCATTCTCCTTCAACGAGCGCACAATCCCCAAACTCAATAAGCATGCATGCATAAATGACGCTCCTTTGCTGCAAGACGCGCTCCTCTCGCGCGCACTCTCTCTCTCTCTCTCTCTCTCTCTCTCTCTCTCTCTCTCTCTCTCTCTCTCTCTCTCTCTCTATCTATCCAGCTAATGTCATCATAGCTCGTGCACAGGAAAAAAAGGTCCAGAAATGCGCTCGAACGTCGGTGCAACAAGCGCGCCCCCTCCGCCGATATCAGCCGTCTGCTGGAAGTTCTGGCGCAAATGCACTAATGAGTGTCCGTCCGTCCGTCCGACCGACCAGCCAGCCGTAGAAAGAAATCCCTCGAAAGCGGCGTCGCGTCGTTACGCGATGTAAAATGGCTGAGGAAGAGTGGCGTTTGCGCGCCGCGCGACACCAACTAATAGAGAAACGGCAGTCGGGCCACCGCGGCAGACCGCTGACGCGATGACTAACGCTGCGAAAAGCAACTGGAAATGCAATCGATGCCTGGTGAAAAAGTGCGTTTGCCGTGCTTTACTACTCGACAACAATCCGCATTCAGGTCACATTCACCATTTTGCCCCAAAAAGCGATCCGCCACGCGCCGAGAAGACATATACCCAGCAAAGCACCGAGCATCCTATCAGCCATATTTACCCCGGCAACAGGTCCTGCGGGTATTTGCCATGTACCCAGGGCTCTACAATCAGAGGAGGGGCCGCTCATTGCGCCCTCATGACCAATCAAACTAAAATGCGCGGTGTGGTTCTTAACAGTCTAGAGGTTTGTTTTTGTGCACAGTTTTCGACTGGGGTTTAACTTGAACATTAGGGTTACATCATGCGTAAATGCGTCGCGAGAGAAGCAGTGTGCCATTGCTGGTCCGGTCCTGAGGTTGCTGTAGGGCGACATCTGCAGTCTCAACGCGAATGTGTAATGCAATAGAAAAACGCGCTGTGAACACCTGTCTCGCACCACACGCACATCGATGGTGTTTTCACACTTGCTTTACTGGGTCAGTGACTAAGAAGGTTCGAGAAAAAAATCGAGCTTAAAACATTAGCACCATTTTTTTATGTTAGATTATTGAAACACATATTTTTGACAGAAAATATCTCAAATGAGGCTACTAAGATAGCCTACTTGAGCTGCAGGTGTATATATATATATATATATATATATATATATATGCATAACACAAAATATCTGACAAAAACCGTAAATTATTCAGCTATCTTTTGTTTAAATGAAATGTGATTTTTTTTAATTGTCTCTTCTTTTAAATCTTTTTTATGGGTCTTCAGTAAGATATTTCCTATTATTAATCTCACCCCCAATCTCATTCATGTGAACTCAAACAGACAAAACATAAATGAATGAATAATAAATGTACTTAATATTAGAAAATAACCCCACACACATACAAACATATGTTACATGTAACCAATAACAGGTGTACAAGGTAGGCCTTTGGTAGCTATAGTCCAAATTGTTACTTCAGAGTTTTAAAAAAAAGTTCCTTGTCATAAAAGATTAAACTACCCAGAAAATTAAATGCAACAGTATCAATTTGCTATTTACAAAATAATGTTTTAAGAATATTATTAAATATTTTAACATGTTTGTCTTTTAAACGTGTCTTTATTGTCGTATGGGATGAATCACATAAAACCTAAAATCAACCACAACCGTGTAAAATATTTCGAATTCATTTGTTATACATACAACAAGTCGAATAAACGTTTTTAAATCATGAATAGGCCACAAATACAACATTTTTGAGATGCTGCCGTATGTTTTCAGCTAGACAGTTAAACCTGTTTAATCGCCTCTGCATCATATTGTCGTAGATCAAATGTATGCATCTTTTTGAACTTAAAGGTATAATTTTCTTTTAAAGCTTTAGCCTGTAAACTAATTGTCTTTTCTTAATAAATATGGATATTCAAGTGTGCGCGTTCCCTGCGGTGGGCGTGGCGCGGTCGCTGTCCGTGGTGCTGAACGGAAAACAGTTAACTGCGTTCATTATTCCATCAGTTCTTTTCAATTAGCATGCGATTACGTCATTAAACAAAGTTACATGTTTTAAACTTTTCAAAATAATAAATCAACAATTACTAGGATATTGGCTAAATGTCTGATCAATTTGATTGTAGAGCAATAAAACGCTCGCTCTTTCGAGTCGCTCTTTCTTTAACTCAAGTCATGAAAATTGAAGAAAACAATCTATATGTGATCATAGTCAAAAGAATGACTCGAATATGATTAATAAAATTAAAATAAAAAACTTAATAAAAAGCCGTACTGCTTTCTGCGCAATCTTAGCGCTGGTATGATTGTAACCAACCCACTCTGATGAGAGGTATCTCACGGACTGCAGAAATAGAGCCCATCCACGAGACGGAGACTGCTTGGTGAAGTAAAGGATGCGTAACGCCCATTCTGGTTGAATAAAAGGAAATGGAGTTGTCACAGTTTCGGTTCTCGTATACAAACTGCTTTTCTCTGGAAGCAAATATAAACTCACACATTATCGACATGAACACACACAACGTTTTAACGACAGCGAGGGATATGATTTTCACAAATGGTTCGTTTTGATCATTTTATTCACACTTATTTCATGCAAAATAACACATACGCACACAAATCCAAGAAACATGCTGAATAGGCTAGTGACTATTGCTATTAAACACGTTTGTTAATGTCATCAATGGGTTCAGCAAAAGCAAATATGATCAATAACTCACAGCAAGTCTGTATTTAAAGCTTTATTAGTTAGGCTATTGTTAAAAAAATAGTTTCAATTCTGAACCAACTGTTGCGCTCTACTGCTTGCAAGACTGTTCTGTGTTGTAATATTTGTAATGACATAACTTGTGCTTCACAGTCTCGTGTATTGTGACCCTGTCAGAACATTTGTGCTCGTTGCAAATGCTCCTTTTTTGCTTACCGGACCCAAGCCGACCGCTATGCGGAGGTTCTCGAACGGCAGCAGAGTCTGCGCTCTCCTCCTTCAGCAGCGGCTCTGGCTGCGGATCTCGCGAGAGTTTGGCGGTCGCTCAGCAGCAGTCGCTTTTGCAGCAGGGCTGAGGGAGACGGAGAGTGAGAGAGAGAAGGTAAGCGGGGAGGCTGCATCATGGCGGACAGAGACAGTGGAAGTGAGCACGGTGGATTCGCCACAGGCCCCGGCGCCGGCCCGATACACCCGGGCGCTGCATCGCGGCTCCAGCACGACACGGAGGAGCTCGCGTCGAAGCGCGTGGACATTCAGAACAAGCGCTTCTATCTGGACGTGAAGCAGAACGCCAAAGGCCGCTTTCTGAAGATAGCAGAGGTCGGGGCCGGTGGAAACAAGAGCCGCCTGACTCTCTCCATGTCTGTCGCCGTGGAGTTCCGCGACTACCTGGGAGACTTCATCGAGCATTACGCCCAGCTGGGCCCCAGCAACCCTGACTTGGTGCAGGACGAGCCCAGGAGGGCGCTTAAGAGCGAGTTCCTGGTGCGCGAGAATCGGAAGTACTACATGGATCTGAAGGAGAACCAGAGGGGGCGGTTTCTCCGGATCCGACAGACCGTCAACCGCGGCCCCGGCCTGGGAACCTCGCAAGGCCAGACGATCGCTCTTCCGGCGCAGGGGCTCATCGAGTTCCGCGACGCGCTGGCCAAACTCATCGACGACTTTGGCGTGGACGAGGATCCCGCGGAGCTGCCCGAGGGCACGTCGTTGACGGTGGACAACAAGCGCTTCTTCTTCGACGTCGGCTCCAACAAGTACGGCGTCTTCATGCGGGTGAGCGAGGTGAAGCCCACCTACCGCAACTCCATCACGGTGCCATGCAAAGTGTGGTCCAAATTCGGCGCGACCTTCTGCAAGTACGCGGACGAGATGAAGAAGATCCAGGAGCGGAGCCGAGAGCGGAGGGCGCGCGAGATGCTGCCGGAGGGCCTGCACGGGGACGACGGGGACGAGGACTAATGCAAAGCGCGTGTACGTACATGTAGGTATTTGCGCCCAGAATGACATGATAATCAAACGTTACTGTACTGTAATGTGGGATTGCTCTACACACACAACCCTCACAGACTCGAACAGTTGCATCTCTTCACTCATCGCCGGAAGTTACCCACTTACCCACCATTTAACAGTAAGACGCTGCTATCGACAACATGATGTATGAACCGTGTCCAGGATGGTGCAGGAGCGTGTGTGTGTGCGTGTCCCTTTTTACCCACGTGTGTGACACATCCAAGCGCTTATGCACTGCAAAAATCTTCTTGTTTTCCAGTACAGATATCTAATCAATCCGAGTTTATATATACGCACGTTTATTGTTTGAAGAAAAATACTGTTTGAAGAGTTTTATTCACACGGCAAAGAATGTCAATACCAGAAATATAAGATCACATATAGTCAACAGACACTTTATGTTAAAAAAAAGCTAGTGGGGTCAGTTGTAATGGGTTTCCACACACTTCAGTACTGACACCTGTCAGTCATGTTGCCAACTTGACAGTGACCACTTCTGGTTTATGTAAAAGGGATTCTGCAGATTTTAAAATGCTTTCTTGCTAAAAGTGACATGAAAATGCTGCTGATATTCAGTATGCAACCTGGGGGTTTCAACGAGCAACTGACCCCACTCTAAACTCCCCTTGTAAACTTTGGCTCGGTCGTTCATGTTGTTTACAAAAGTACGCTTCATGTGCACTTTACTGGAAAACAAGTTCATTTTTTTTTGCAGTGCAACACAATTTCCAAAGGTGCAAATTGAAAAAAAGAGGACGAAATATATTAATAATTAGTGCTCACTTTTAACTTCCAGCACAAAAGCTATTATTTAGGAACCGTTTGAAAGGTTCAACATGCAAACAAACATCAGAAATAGTGGTAGAGTGATGAGTGAGTGCTGTGTGTAGTTCAACACGCGCTCTTGTCAGAATATTCAATCTCTATAAATGGATGTCACCCCTTCTGGTTTGACTTAAAGATGCACTCGGTCATTTCTAGGGTTTTGCGCTGGTTGTGCCATGTTGAGCTCACATCACCAGCCAGATTGAGTGTTATCGGTCGCTTTCATTTGCAGAATGCTACAAGTCTAACATTAAAGGGGACCTATTATGCAAAAATCACTTTAATAAGGGGTTTAAACACAGTTGTGTGGCAACAGTGTGTGAATATAATCAACCTCTAATGGTAAAAATGAATGCATTTTATTTATTATAATCACACTTCATAAAAACAGACTGCAGAAACACTTTGATTGACATTCTCCGTCTGTACATGTTATAAAAGGGGGAAAGCCCCGCCTATAGTTCGTTGTAGCCCCACCCTCTGGCTGGGAGCACAGTCTCACTTGAATTTTAAGCGACAGTCACCAAAACGGCACAATTCGGTTCATTCAAAGCCTATAATAGGCAGTTTCGAAGAGTTATAAAAAATGATCTGTGCGGTATTTTGAGCTGAAGCTTCTTATACACACTCTAGGGACACCAGAGACTTATTTGACATCCTAATAATAGGTCCCCTTTAACTACAAATGAACGAGTGCACCTTTAATTGCGTACGATGAAAGCTAGATGTGTTGTTTACTCGTTTGCCTTTTAACTCTATAGACAAAGCAAATGAGATTGTTTGTTTGCACGCGTCATGCAATGTGTGCTTCGGTAGCCGCACAGCGAAGGCATTGCTAAAAACTGCGACTGGTTGACGTTTGTTCCTGTTAAATACGAACCCTGTCGCACCATGCCCACTGACATTTGGGCAGACGGTTTCATTGAAGTGCTAACTTAGGTATACAAACTATGATTTTGTGAATCAGATGTACTTAGATCCTTATGAAATTGCCCACGTTTTCTGTGGGAAATTTTTCTTTGTTTTGTTTTCGGGGATGGGGTGGGAGGGGTGGGGAGGTACTTAAAAAAAAAAAAAAAAAAAGAAAAAAAAAAAAAAAAGGAGCTGTCCACTAGTGTGAGTTGCGTTAATACCTGCGCGGAGCATCCTCTACAACGTCAAAAAAAACAACAACTCTGGTGCCTTATATTCTCCACACGTTTACATGCTTTACGTGTCCGATCATTTTCTTTCTGATCGCTGTTTGTCTTTCTTTGTCGTTCGGGGTCACAACGGCGTTTCTTCGATGACTTCTTCAACAAGCCAATCAAAGAAAGAGGCGCGAGAGGGATCTCGGGTTCGCCGAGAAAAGAACGATGATGTCATAATCAAACAGCACTGACGTAAACATGGACGTGCTGCGTTTACGTCATGTCGGAATTCTAAAATTATTAAATTATTATAAATTTTCATGGTAAAGCCAACCTGATCTTCTCAAGAAAAACGGATCGAATTCACGTTTTGGCGAATTAGTGGCTAATTTGATGATCTCATTTGCAAGAAAGCATATAATAAAGTGTACATTTTCAACAAGTTATACCAAAACATTTCAATGAGATTCTATAAATGAATATGATTTAGTAATATAGTTACATTTTGTGATTTTTGTCATTGATTATAGTCTTCGTTAAAAAAATAAATAAAAATGTTCACAATTCTGACATGACGTGAATGCAGCAGTAGTCACCAAAAGGCGATGGAGGTCTGCTCCTCGTGCTCCTTACGAAAAAGTAAAGAAATTTTCAAAGTAACTGCTTAAAAAAAACAAAGAACAAAAAGCTGTGTGTAAAATAAATAGCGCGGTAACACAGGTTGTACGTTTGTTTATTGCTACAGCCCAGCGTTATGCTAATGTAGGCCTATATTAGTAGACTTACGGCCGAGGCAGTAGCCTGTATGAATTTGTTTTTGTATGGTGCTAATATCCCCGTTTGTGGGAGTTTCTTCTGCCGGTCTTGCTTATCAGTTGCTGAATTGGTTTTGTTGTCAACCTCGTCACATTGCACCTTGAGATTTTACTTTTCTCACCAATGTTACAGTGCTAACATTTCAGTACCGTGTGCAATATATTGTAGGCTGCGTGTTAATGGTGGCGTTGTGCAAGATTCAGTCACCCTGCAAATTCGTGTCCACCTTTGGACCCCCGAAGTAAAACTATTAGGTAAATACTCCATTTAATGCCTGAGTGGAAATGATTTCAGATTTTTATTAAATACATTTAAATATGATTTGTCGACGTATTGGAAACATTCATTCATTTTCCTAGGACTTAGTCCCTTATTTATCAGGGGTCGCTACAGCGTAATGAACCGCCAACTATTCCAGCATATGTTTTACACAGCGTATGCCCTTCCAGCCGCAAACCAGCACTGGGAAACACCCATACACTCTCACATTCACAAACACTCATGCACTAAGGCCAATTTAGTTCATTCAATTCACTTATAGCGCATGTCTTTGGACTGTGGGGGAAACCCATGCCAACACGGGAACATGCAAACTCCACAAAAAAAAATGTCAACTGCCCCAGCCGGGACTCAAACCAGCGACCTTCTTGCTGTGAGGCGACAGTGCTAACCACTGAGCCACTGTGTTGCATATTGGAAACATTTTACTCAAAATAAGAACTTATTAATGACAAATCCAGAGTACCAATAGTCTTACTTTTTTTCCAGATCCTGTAGTTTAAGGATCTAGAAGATGATAATGACATGTTTATTAACAGGCATTACAGAAAGCTACTTCTGGGGGTCCGAAGGTGATAAGATCCCACGGGGTGACTGAATATTGCGCAACGTCATCATTCTGTGTGTGGAAACTCATCCCCTGCTATGACGACAAAAAAAATGTACACGCGGGTCTCGCTCTATTCGAAACATTTGTCTGCGTATTAAACTAATATTTTTGAGCGTCTATTCTAGTAATCTAACTGGTCGCCTCAAACAGGGACTGTCTGACAGAAGCACCTGCACATATGGCGGCAAATCTGCTCTCTCCGCCAATCAGGTGCCATTCCCTGCTGTTCGACCTAAAAATATAGCGACAACCTGACGTAGTCACTTAAAAAGCTTCTCGGTGGTTTTAGTAGTTTAATACTCGGTTGCTAATATATGTGTATTTTTTTAAAAGCCAATATTAAATGAACAACACTTCAGTTCGAGATACTATTTGTTCGACCAGATATCTGAAGAATGTTGCCCAGCTCACTAATGTTGCTAAAAAGCCTGTTGCTGTCAGACCCAGGCATCATAAATTCTCAGCGATCAAAACGAGACCTTCGTATCTAGTAAAGCCACCAGCCTAAAGACAGTTTGGGGGTTTCTAGGCCCATTCCGTGCTAAGCACATGAGGACGTCTATGGGGATCAAGGTCTGACATTATTCCCGCAGAGTGTTTGGTCTCTTGTTTACCACTGCACAATATTAAAGCATACATAGGCACTTTGTCTCGCTCGATATTCCCTCGCATCTCTTCGAGAATGAATCTGAAACGCCAAGCTTTTCTTGTAGGGGCTATTTTAGGTCTATTTGTACACTGTTATTGTTCTTTTTTTTTCCTCTGAGACCGGTAAACAAATCTTTATCCTATCACTGCCCAGATCCGATTACGAAAACTGTTCGACGCGTGCCAGAGTATCTAAAGAAATCAAAACTGGAAAGTGACAAGGGTGGCTTCTGGAGCAAAGAAACGATGCAAAAAGACGCCCTCGAAAACCTGATTTTGCTCTCGGATGAAGCCCTCGTTCAAAAAAAACGCACATGTTTTAAGTCAATCGTGAAGGTGCTATTGGGTACTAATCCTGTCCGCATGGCAGCGTTCAGCCAAGACTTTCTCGTAACGTTCGTCTAATAGTGTTCAAGCTCTCCACCAGCAAAGACCAGTGTTGGTTTGATGCACAACAAGCTGTGGGGGCAAAAGATAAGATGGGACTCTGACTCTATTCTCCAATTCAAAGTGCTGATTCGAACGTCCATAATGAGCAGAAAGTGTGTATCTCTGAGCTAGTGGAGCTGCACAGACACCTTGAAGGAACTGTTCGCCCAAAAATGTAAATTACGCCATAATTTACTCACCCTCAGAGCATCCTGAATTTGTTTTCAGACAGATGAACAGTTGGAGTAGTTTTAAATTTGATCCATGTTGAATAGTGGTTTTGGTTATTGGCTTTTATTTTGAAGCTTCCAAAAGCGCATAAATCCGACAAAAAAGATGACTGGGTTAGCGCATATCTTATGAAGCAGATTTTTATGTTTTTATAACAAAAACAATATACATTTTTTAAATTATAAACTCCAAAAAGCGCTACCAAGCCAACCAATCACAGAGCTTGCATCGTCGCGATGCGTATTTACATTTTCTGAGAAGTTAGCGTCGGCATCAGCCACGGCAAAGGGTATGTGACTGTGCGGATCTTCAAAAATAATCTTTAAAAATAAACAAAATCTTCAAAAATAAATACGTTTATAATTTTAAAAATTTGAAATATTTGTTAAATATATATATATAAATTTCATTAAATTTTTTTAATCAGTTTAAAATTTTTGGGTGAACTATTCCTTTAAAGCCCTGGCGAATCTGCAGTTTCCAGTAGACCGAAGAGCGAACCTTTTAAATTGATCTCCATGAAGCATGTGTTTGTGTGCGTGCGTGTGTGTGTACGTACGTGTGCGCGTGTGATTCTACGGTTCCCCTTCCCTGTTAAACCACGGCCAGTCACAAACTTGGGTTAGTTCTCATACTTCACAGTCCCTCGGTCTCACAAGCTCAAGGCTTTGACCAGCTTAGCATGTAACTGTGAGCGTTTAGCGTATTAAGCGGACTGTCTGGGAGGGGTCCTGCATCGAGGGTCAATGCACAAGGAGGGTATTCGCATATCCCACCAACCATTTCCTTTTTATTCCCTATCAAATGTGTTGTACTTAAAAATATATATATGACCTGTGATGTGTGTGTATATATGGTTTGTTACATATTATGCTCCTCTTTATTAAAAGAGAGAGTGCGTATATATATATATATATATATATATATATATATATATATATATATATATATATATATATATATATAATATGAATATGTATATGATTCCTATATGTGTGTTCCTATATGCAGGAAATACATATAGGACAAAAAGCATATTGCTGTTTTTTTTTTTTCCTTTGTATTTTATACTTACAGAAAGCATTGAATCAAATGGATAAAATACTTGCACTTTAAATATATAAAGAAAATAAAAAAATCAGCATATTATTTTTGATAGGTGACCTCACGTTCAAAGATTCTATAATTCCTTTCCAGGCTTTGTGACAATTGCTGTTTGGCAGAAATCTATGAAGTTCTTCTACATATTGAAGTCTATTTTGTCTGTGTTACAGAAGGTTTACTAAAGTAAATTGCATGACGACTAAGTAGTGCACCAACTGTTATTTTCTTTAGTTGGTTAAAAATGTCTAATGAAAAAAAAATACTGTGATGATTATTCTCATGTGTGTACCCATGTTAAACTTAAGTCCTACATTTGAAGGTATTCTGTTCTGCCTTTCCTATAACATCAATATGGTGCTTAAATTGGCTTAGAAAACCATTGTGTTCTACTCCTCATCATTGCCACGACCATCCTCCCCTGCATCCTCTGTTTGTTCCCTTTTGCTGTTTGCGTGTTCTCACCACTTTATTCAGATTTTACGTTTCTTGGTAACAAGTGTGTTTTTGTACAGGTACGTATGTTGTTCTTGAGTTGGAAAGCCTTTGTGTCTGAAAATGACTAATTGCAATAAATCATCCATTCCTCCCTGGCAACAATTGCTTTGTGTCATTGACTTCCTGCGTTCAGATTGGCTTTTTTAGGCATTTACACCTGCTTAAAGCCGGTTTGGGTTTTTACCCAGGTAAGTTTGCGCTTATTTTGAGGAAACTCTTTTGAGTATTCAGGCTTAAGAAGGGGGTTTCTTATGATCAGGTTTTACCAACGTGGTAACTAACGCCACATGGCTAACCTGCTCTGGAGGAGGTTTTACTCTGGGTTAGAGATCGCAAAATCAATCTGGACCAATCAGCTGTGAGTAAAGGGACACGTCTGAAAGCCACTCCCAGTTCCCATTAGGGTTGTCAGGATGCTAGAATTCGGTACCAGTCAATACTGGAATTTTAAAAACGCCCATTTCCTGCTAACATTCTTAAACAGCGCTGATTTGCCATTGTGTTCATGTGCTCAACACAAATGACTGTGATTAGCTGTAAAGGTCATCAGTTCACAGACCGCACCGCTGTATACTGAGTGTAAGCACAGATACAGGGACGCTGGAACGTTTCAAAGTCACTTTGAATGGCTGGTTTGTCTATAACAGGGGTGCCCAGACTCGGTCCTGGAGGGCCAGTGTCCTGCAAAGTTTAGCTCCAACTTCCTTCAACACACCTGGAAGTTTTTGTATACCTAGAAAGAGCTTGATTAGCTGGTTCAGGTGTGTTTAATTGGGGTTGGAACTAAAATGTGCAGGACACCGGCCCTCCAGGTTCGAGTTTGGGCACCCCGCGTCTATAAGCTGACATATGAGCGATCTGCTGATGATCTGCTCCAGTGTCCCATAATAATGCAAATAGCCATAAACACTTTCAAGGAACTAGGCTTTTCATTCTTAAGGTTATTTTGATTTTGTAGTTTGATGTCAAAATTACGTAAATGTCCTATTATATAGCTTATTAAATGTAGTATTAAGTAAATGTCCAATTATTAACTTTGACATCGTTGAGGTAAATTGTAAATGTCCTTGTAAAATGGCTTTAACGGCAATTGTGAATTTGTAAATATATATTGCAACATCAAAAAAAATTTAGGTCATGTACAAATATTGCACGATAAGTCGATATATCGATTATTGTGACGGGCCTAGAGCTACAAGCATTCTTCAAAATATCTTCAGAAGAAAGAAATTCAAGATTTTGAACAAGTGATGAGTGAGTAAATGATGGCAGAATTTTTATTTTTGGATGAACTAACCCTTTATTGTACAACTGTGGACCGAAAAGCCGAAGCTTTAATAACACAAGTGGCTTATTTCTGATTTATATTTTGTTGCAGAATAAAATGTTAAAACATCTTGAGCTTATGTTAACCTAGTTCCTAGCCATATCGACATTTTCTCAGGCTTAGTACACAATGCAACTACAGAAGAGTCGAATTTTAAGTAGCAAAACTATCAAAACTTTTTTTTTGTGAGATGCTAATGGTCTAATCTGATTCAATGACTTATGCTAAGCTAAGCTAAAAGTGCTCCTGTCAGACCCAGAGATCAGCTTAATGAAATCTAAATGGTAAAACTTAACTCTTTAACTTTAGGGGAGTAAAATAAATTAGCCTATTTCCCCCAAAAAAGTGGAGCATTCCTTTAACTCACTCTTGGTTTTCAGGAATTCCTCCTACCCTAAACCAGAGGTGTTGACATGAACTCAAAATTAACCTTATTTTCTTTAACAGCACATTCCTTATATCTAACTCCTCGTGATTAAACATACTTTCTGTGAACTGAATTTCCTATTCGACCAATGTCAGAGATGGCGAAAGCTAATATTTTGTCGTTTCCTGTTTACTCTTAAGAGCGACTGCCATAGACTTAATTGGCGATACCTGCTTGCTTCACTTTTTTTTGAGTGTGATGCTAACGGTCTAATCCGATTCAATGATTTATGCTAAGCTAAGCTAAAAGTGCTCCTGCCAGACCCAGAGATTGGCTTAATGGAATCTAAGTGGTAAAACGTAACTTTAACTCTAGGGGAGTAAAAGAAATTGGCCTTAGACTGCCATAGACTGGTCAATTAAGATACCTGCTTGCTTCACTCAAAAAAAATAATGTTTGTTGGTTGTTCAAACTACTTATTTAAAATGAGCTGAAACAACACAATTCTTTCAGATTTTTGGGGGGACAACTTAATTGTTTTATGTTCAATCCACTAATAAGTTAGCTTTATTCCTTCATGTTGCCCCAACATAAATCAATTGTGTGGAACCCAGCATTTTTTTACAGAGTTGATGATAATGTGTGCTTTAATTTCCCAAGAAAATCTAGTATCACAACAAAGACAATAGAACTAAAAAAGTGCTTTTATAAGAAATGATTAATGAAACTCTCAGCAGACGAGCTCCTACTAACCTGTGTTGCAGAAATAAGAAATGAGACGAAGCACAGAGACTTCCTTCCACGCAGGCGGAGATGGTGAAATAATCATCACAATCTTTTATTACAACAGCGTCTCAGTTCTACCCTAAACGGGAAAATCATGTTAGCACAACAGCCAAAGCGAAAAGTAGGCTATAGAGGTCCCTTTAAGAAAGCCATTACTAAGAATGTATAAAATTGCAGATTTTTTTTTTCTTTTCTTTTTTTTTTTTACGTCATTCCACATCCATAAAGCATAAAAGAGCCAAAAGCTCATTCTCTCACTTTTTCAATCTCCTCATGCTTTACAACAGGACTATATAAAAAAATCTACTTGCACTTGCTCAAAAGTTTGTACCGTTTAAGTTTCAGGCTCCTGTTTGGTGGCTCACAAACAAATCTCTTCTTGAAAAGTGACACGTTTTTTTTTCCAGACGTTTTCGCTTGGCTACAGTGGTTGAGATGAATAGGCCCGGAGGTTCGTGGTGGGTTGTTTGCAGTCCTGCTGCTCAATATTCAGTCCAGGTTGAATTTTCTGCAGGCACATAGAGACACATAGAGGCTTTGTGGTCCATTGAATAGAGAAAATGAGGGTGTCGCTTTCAGTCCCAAACGTTTTTTTTCCTCTTCGTAACTGTTTAGCATACTCGAAGTTTCCTCCTTGTGCGCATACAATTACAACATCCCATACCCTGTCCCGCGTTAAGACAATATTTCCCAATGTCCATCCAAATTCCGAACATCAGCTCCTCGGTTAACAATAACGTAGGTTAAACGAATGGTTTTACGAGCACCTTCTTGCTATATTGGCTCCGAAAGGGAGGAAATAAATGTACAATTAATAAATACAACGTAATAAATAATTACAAAGGGGTATTTGCAGGACACTACAGGCAGCCCACGTGAATCTTTACATGCGCCCCAGCCCTTGAACTTCATGATACTGTGAACGTCTCACAAGTACATCAAATGCTACATCTAAACCAGACCTGTCAATCGTTACCCGCACACATTGTGATGCCACAAAGATATGGAAGGCAATTGGTGCCAATAAATCTTAAAACAAGGGGGGTCCAATACTGCTCCCGGATGTCCAATGGCTTGCAAATTTCAGCTCAACCAACTTGATTAGCTGGTTCAGGTATGTTTAAGGTACATTTAGGCTACTTTACATGACAATGTGGTAATCAAAAACAGAAATATTTTTCATTGCAATTTAAAATAATTCACATTTACATGTTTTCAAAACAATCTGCATTTACACATCCTCAAAAACCTCTGTATTACTTATGTCATGCCAGAATTTGAAGCTGTTACTTTGTTATTAAACAGTATCCGTAAAGAAGTAACGACGTGGCAGCATTTTTGTACCCCATTTTCAGATTAATGCATATTTTGTGCCAAAAGCGATTTAGTCGCGTAATCAAACAGGAAAAACGCATATAAAGCTTCAAGTTTTTGGTTGAAAACATTGTCTTGTAAATGGCCCCTAAAAAAACTAACTTCCCTACTATATAGTATGCGAGTAATATGTCCCAATTCATAGCATTCAAAAACAGTAGGCAAAATATAAACTCAAACGAGTCTGAAGTTGGTGCATGGACATTTTACTTTCCCATGAGGCCATGGGAGAGAATTTCTGATTGGATCTGATGTAATCATGACAACATGGCGGATGTAGTATGTCCAGATTCCATTCATACTACTAATATTCATACTATATAGAAAATACGTTTGTTTATTTTTTTAATATTCATGAAGTAAGTTCAAATGTGGTACCTGCTTAGACAGTACATGATTTTGGACACCCTGCTTTAAAGGAAATGCGTGAAATTTGATCATGTCATGCTCTTTAGCATTTGTATACATGCACTGTTTGACCATTTTGAGCCTTGCAACTATTATGATGCTGCACAAATAAACATGATATACAAGGTTTGTATATGAAAATCCAAAATTATTATATTATGATAATATAATCCCAAATGCAATGATCTTATTGAGTGCTGACACATTGACATGATCAAATTTTGGCACCGATGGCCTTCCATATGTTGTCATTAATCATTTAAAGGTGAAGTGCCTTTTCTGTGCAACTATTACATTTTCAAAACACTCCATGTCTGCCATTGGTTAATCAAAATGACAGTCCTGCCTAAAATCAGTGCTATTGGTTGCACTGTTGATGCTTTATTTTTACTGATGTCTCTTTATATTAAACAGAGACTTTACCAATGAAAAGAAAAGACACGTTTCACCTTTAAATTCTTGTCTTTTCGCCTTTTTCCTTAAAGAGACAGTTCACCAAAATATTCAGCCACACCATCATATTATCCAAACCTCCATGACACTTTTTCAGCAAGACACAAAAGAAAATGCTTTGAAAAATGCTTTTTTTCCCAATGTTTTTTTTTCTTCTGTCCATACAATGAAAGTAAATGGAGTTTAATATGAATCAGACCTCAACATTATGAACATTGTTCTTCAGAAAAAAGAAAATCATACAGGTTTGAACCAATATGAGGGTGCGTATGATTCATTTTCTGTCCCATTGTCTCTTTAATTGAAACTAAAGTTTGTACGTCACAAAATTCTAAATGACATCACAATGTGTTTGCATCTCACAGTGCAATACATTAACGATGCCGCAGTCCACTTTCTCTTGACATTAAGCGCATTGTTATTATTTCCTCCCACTTATACAGTCTTGGTCTCCTCATTTTTGTTTTCATATTTGGCACATAATAATGTTCATTGCATTATTAACAATGTTTTTTCCTGTAGTAATAATACTAATAATACATATAATTGTCATCATAAATTTACTGTACATGGAAATAATAAGGACGTTATAGTGCTACGTTTTGTATTTCTGCCAGTTGGAGTCGTATGGGGGTGGTAGGGGTCTGGTGAGTTCAGTGAAAGCCGTTCAGCTGTTGTGTTCTGGGATGTGTTTATGAGCGGCCCGTCCGTTGACCCCCTGACCTTGACTGATCGACGGGCTGGACTGAGTTTTGCGCAGGTTTCCTTCCTTCGCTTCCCCGCTGAACAGGCTGGCCTCGATCTTGTCCAAGTCGTCACTTCCAGCACGGATCTTGGCCTGCAGGAGGCTGATGTACGTCTCATAGCGACATTTCTGTCAAATTATGATCACAAGAGTTAAATAGCTGAGTATACCCTGGTATACAGTTGAAGTCAGAGTTATTAGCCCCCTTGTATGTTTTTTCCCCCAATTTCTGTTTAACGGAAAGAAGATTTTTTTTTCAACACAATTCTAAACTTAAGTTTTAATAACTAATTTCTAATTACTGATTTATTTTATCTTTGCCATGATGACAGTACATAATATTTTACTAGATATTTTTTAAAATATTAGTATTCAGATTAAAGTGACATTTAAAGGCTTAACTAGGTTAATTAGGTAAGTCATTGAATAACGATGGTTTGATTTGTAGACAATGAAAAAACATATTGCTTTAGGGAGCTAATAATGTTGACCTTAAAATTATTATTATGTTTTTTATTAAAAACATCTTTTATTCTAGCTGAAAAAAAACAAATAAGACTTTCTCCCGAAGAAACAAAATTATAGGAAATACTTAAAGTGCAATTTAAAGGTTACATTTATTATGTTAACTGGGGAAGTTATATTGAATAACAGTGATTTGCTCTGTAGCCAATTGACAGTTTTCTTAGGGAAGCTAATATATATATACACAGTGCTCAGCATATATAAGTACACCCCCCACAAATCTCTCATTTATATGAATATTTTCTATAGGAAGCTTTACAATAGTATATTTGTGCTCATACATTAGTTTAGTCAGTACTGAAGCCAAATCTGGAGCTGATCTAACAAAATAACTTACAATAATGCTTTAAAAATGAGTAGCCCAAATTTATATATTAAGGAAAAATATAAAATAAAATGTTCAAAAATAGCAAAAGACAAGAGAAACAAAAAATATTTACAATTTTTGTTGAAATATTGCAGTTTATAATTTCTTTTTTGCAATATTTCACATGAATTTAAATGTATACATTTTTTTCATTTCTAAAGATGTTCTGTGACTAAAATATTATTTTAATAAGTATATCTGTTTAATAAATCTGTTTTGTTCAAATGCACCAATATATATTACCCATATTCACACCATGATGTTATATAAAATTCACTAATTAATTTGTGATATGACTAAAAAGTGGTCATGAACGAATTCAAATGAGTAGCGGCTTGGACCCGGAAACAATATTCCATACGCCACGACTTAACAAGCGGACTTATATGTGTATTCTGAAGGTCTAAAAGCATTTGCAAAACTTTATTCACTTACAAAAAATATGCTTTTCTAGAAATGATGCACCTATTCAGGGTTGTTTATAGTAGCAAAAATCATATAAGCTTTCAAAATGCACACGAAATCTTTCCTCTTACTATTATAATCATCTGCAACTATATTTTTTTTAAACTTGAAAGATTTGTCCTGTTTGACCATCGATCATTTCGATAAATCGATATGCTAACTAAAACAAAGGTTAAAACGTGTTCAACCGCAGACCCATTCTTCTCCCTGTAAAGCATTCACGTCCTCATTAAGCAGACAATCATTAGTATAGTTCTGACCTCATAGGTTAAATAGTGCTCTTTGATTCGATACTCTTCGGACTCTTTGCTCTTGGGGGTCAGCTCTGGTGGGCTTCTCTTGTGCTCCTCCAGCTCCACGCTGACCTGCTTCAGTTTATTCTCATGGGACTTCAGCTGCTCCTCCTGCACAAATCAGCAGCAGAATTACATGCGTCACACACTGCCTATGTATTGTTTTAAATAGAATCCAATAACAGGCCTAGGCAATGATAAACTATTTAATTAGTTCGACGTCAGTACAGCAAAATCCCTGTAACTCTCAAATGTAGAAAAAGAAAAGTAGCTTACAGTAATGAACGATTATGGCATCATAATTCTTTAGTTTTGGCTGCATTTATTTGAGCAAATATACAGTGAAAACAGCAATAATGTGAAAAAAAAATGTTTACACAATTAAAATGATTAAAATGTGATGTATAGGGTGGCGCAGTGGGTAGCGCTGTTGCCTCACAGCAAGAAGGTCTCTGGTTCGAGCCTCAGCTGGGTCAGTTGGCATTTCTGTGTGGAGTTTGCATGTTCTCCCTGTGTTGGCGTGGGTTTACATGTACATGCGGTACAGGTGAATTTGGTAAGCTAAATTGTCCGTAGTGTATGTGTGTGAATGAGAGTGTATGGGTGTTTCCCAGTGATGGGTTGCAGCTGAAAGTGTATCTGCTGCGTAAAACATATGCTGGATAGGTTGGCGGTTCAGTCCACTGTGGCATCCCCTGATTAATAAAGGGACTAAGCTGAACAAGAAAATGAATGAATGAATGATTTGTGAAGGGTGTACTCATATATATGCTGAGCACTGTGTGTATTTAAATGTAAATAGTTTAATTACTATTACCCATTTAGTAAAATAACTCATTATGAAAGAAAAACAGGTTAAGCACTAAAATCAAAGCACTTTTCAAACCTAAACTAAACTAAAATTCAAGCATTCTTGAGAATTTCCAGCACCCATAAGAACCCTGTATATTTTTTAGCAATATTACTTTAAAAAATAACCAGTTTGTACTCAGTATACAAAGAGAGAGAGAGATGTACTGTACAATGTTACCACCACTGTTCAATCGATTATCATTAAAAATCAAGCAACATTTTTTTTTTCTCCACTATGTAACATAAGTTCATTAGTGTGTATTTGTTCTGTATTTGTGCACCTGGTTGAGTCTAGTGGTGGATGAAGGCAGCAGTGGCCTGCAGAATTTCTTCATGGAGCCGATGGCAGCGGGAAAAGCAGGAGCCGAAAAGAGAGCAGCGACCAGATTAATCCTGAAAATCCATGACATCATCTCCTCTTCACTCCTGCACACACGCGCACACACATACACATTTAAAGGGAAAGTCAATCAAGTGAGCAGCGCATGAAAGCAATCTGACAAATGGCCATCTTTGTTCACTGTGACAGTGAACTGCAGATTCTCAGAGGGGTTAAAGGGCCCGTGAATTTCAAATACATTTTTTTAGATGTTAATATCAGTATGTTAGTCATAAGAAGGGCAGCACGGTGGCACAGTGGGTAGCACAATCGCCTCACAGCAAGAAGGTCTCTGGTTCGAGCCCTGGCTGGGTCAGTTGGCATTTCTGTGTGGAGTTTGCATGTTCTCCCCGTGTTGGCGTGGGTTTCCTCCGGGTGCTCCGGTTTCCCCCACAATTCCAAAGATATGAGGTAAAGGTGAATTGGGTAAGCTAAATTGTCCGTAGTGTATGAGTATGAATGAGTGTGTATGGATGTTTCCCAGTGATGGGTTGCAGCTGGAAGGGCATCCGCTGTGTAAAACATATGCTTAATAAGTTGGCGGTTCATTCCGCTGGGGTGACCCCAGATTAATAAAGGGACTAAGCCGAAAAGAAAATGAATGAATGAATATTAAGGATATTAATAAGCTAATGTGCTCCAAAACAGTGACAAAATTCGCGTTTAGTAGATATAAACATCTAAAGCTAAATGGATCAATGAATTCTTTGACATACTTCAGTTTCTCATCAAATCTTCTGACTAATCAAATGCTCTCTAGTATCTGAAATGCCCCGCCACCTTCAAAACGCTTCTCGTTTGCTTTTCATTTGATGCGTTTGAGCTCAACCACTCTCACTGGCAGAGCTGTGATAAAACGAAACACTATTGGCTGTTTTTTTTAAAAGGGGAGGAGTTATGTCCCGCCCTGTCTTTATGTTTCAGTTGAGATTATGTCAAACATCGAATAAAAAAAATGCACTTCACGGGACATTTAAAGAGTCATGATGCTTACGGGGCCTGCAGGAGAAAGACCCTCCAGTCAGAGGTCTTCAGTTTGAGGACGTTTTGTCTTTTGCTGTAGTCACAGGCTCTAGTAGCGAGAGCGTGATGAACTCGTACTGCATTCTTCAGGTCCACCTCTGACAGATCCTTATCAGGCTTGTACTCATCCTGGCCAGGTGGGGGAGACAGAGAGCAGAATATGAGAAGGCAGTAATTAACATAAATGAGAGACAGAGAGAGAGACACTCATGGCTGTGCTCCAAAGACCCACTGAGACGCATTTAAAAGCATCACAAAAGCAGTTCCGAAATGGAAGCAGCATAACTGGATTGGATAATTATGTTGCCTTAAAAGAAATCTTCATTTTGCCAAATTGTAAAACAATACAGCATGCATCTATCACGGTGAAAGCAATTTCATAATGCACTGTAACATCTTCCATGAAGATAAACGATCAAGGCGGTGAACAAATTATGGAAGGTCATCGGGGCCAAATACGTACAGTTGAAGTCATAATTTTTAGCCCTCCTGTGAATGTTTTTTTTTTATATTTCCCAAATGATGTTTAACAGAGCAAGGTATTTTTCACAGTATTTCCTATAATAGTTTTTCTTCTGGAGAAAGTCTTATTTGTTTTATTTTGGCTAGAATAAAAGCCAAAAGAAAAAAAGTTTTTAAATTAAAAAAACAAAACATTTTAAGGTCAATATCATTAGCCTTAAACAATATTTTTGTTCGATTGTCTACAGAACAAACCATCATTATACAATGACTTGCCTAACTACCCTAACTTGCCTAGTTAACCTAGTTAAGCCTTTAAATTGCCCTTCAATAACATCAGATGTCACATACTTACATGCACATTTGCAAGCAAAAACTACTAAACTAAGAAAAACACTAATATTGACATCTGAAATTGATACCTTATAAAATAACTTTTGTCTACCCGCTCTAAACAAGTCCAATATTGCAGACTTAATAAAGTTTACATAATCATACTGCAACTGTATACTACTTTAACTCTTTGATGCACGCAATCACAATGGTGCGATTAGAACATTAAGTGCATCACATAATCAGTTTCTAAACTCTAATCTGCTTTCCTGTGATGGCTTGAGAAATACGCGCATGGCGCTTGTTATAGAAAACAATGTATCACTGTTTTCAAACAAATAATGTTCATTTTAAGTTTCAGACATTTAAATACACATGTACTAGCAACACATAACATTTATGGTTTGTAAAATACATGCTGCTTTCTATGGCGACAGCAATAAAAATTTTAAACATAATTAAACAATGTGCTTTATTCACAAATACACACAGTTTAGGCTACTAATGTTTAATCTACTCTTCTCCAAGTTAAACAGACACTTACGTTCATGTTTTTTTTTTGGGAGAAGTTGATAAAATAACATGTTGTAAATCCAGCAGCTAACATGGCGTTGTCCGCGATCAGAAAATTACGCTCACTAATGCGTTGTTTAAACCAAGAAAACATTTGAGAATCAGAATATCAGATGTTGCACAATATAATTAGGAAGTTTGCTAATATTTGCAGAAAAAGGATATAGACCATTTTGAGGGATGTAAACAAAAACAATGGTCCCAACGTATTTCCTGTTTTACATTTTTAATTTCTATAGCTTTCCAGAATCCAAACCAGCCACATATTAATAAATAATATTATGATAGCTGTTTTAACATTAAGTTATGATTGAATTGCCTCTTGTTACAATTATGAAATAGTTTGATAACAAGCAGGAAGTGTTCATGGGTCAATGACATCACCACATTGAAATGGTCTATAAGCATAATCGGCAAGCATTTCCATCGCCATGGAAACTTTAAAGCAATGCATTCTAAATAATGGTCACATAAAAAAAAACTCACAAACTGGGGTTTCATATATTCAGGGGAGTATTTAAAACTTACGGAACTTACTTAAGAAGGAAATAATTTTTGGCCCTTATTGCCTTCCATAGCAAATGCCAAAATGTTAAATGCAAAAATACACTTATTTTATTCACTACTGAAAATCACCAATAAAAGTATTGATTACCATAATATCCATACATTGTATGTCGTCTATACTTATAAGAGTATCCCAATCAAGTTAGTAAAAGCTCAAGTCACCTTTATTTGTGCTAAGTTATTGTCTCAAAGCAGCGTCGTAACATTAATTATTAAAATTGCGGTGCAAAATGTGAGACAATGTTGATCAATGAAAAAAATAATAATAAAAAGAAGTAAGTGTAGATCATGGCTTTATTTACTAAGTGTTTTAATGGATTGACAATAAAAAAGGAGTTTCAGTTCTCATTTAGCAAATCTTTTAGCTATTATTTAACATTTGGGTTTGACACTTGACAGTCTTATTGAATTAGATTGTAAACTGCACAAATTATATACACTGCATTGTGAAGATCAATATTTAGACTATCTGTTCTTGTTGCACATTTCAGAAAATGTAGTTGCCTGTCTTACTATTTCATGCATACAGTACAGTGTGCACACTGCAAAATATAGTAAGACTGTGTTTCAGTGTGTGTGTGTGTGTGGGAGGCAGATTTAAATTACTTTCTGCAGGTAGAGAATCATCCCCTTCAGCACGGCGTAAAACTTCTTCCAGCCTCTGCGTCCTCTTGGGGCTGCAGAGAGACAGAATAAAAGCAAAAATGTGTGTGTGTGTGTGTGTGTTTGTGTGTGTGTGTGTGTGTATGTGTGTGTGTGTGTGTGTGTGTGTGTGTGTGTGTGTGTGTGTGTGTGAGAGAGAGAGAGAGAGAGAGAGAGAGAGAGAGACAGACAGAATAAAGACACACTTCACTAATGAGCTCTGCTGTTGTTTGCTGCAACACAAGCCGAGGAAAGAAAATCTCTAAACCAGCTCACAAATGAACTCCACCTCGCTGCGAGACACAACCTAATTGTTTTAATTAAAGATGCTGCATTATTAAATAGACGGAAACCTTGGCGGGTCCTAAATGATGCTGATTTATTGGATTCCTTTGACATCAGAGCTTTTTTTAAAAGTGAGCTGCTTTTCTGCTTTACTGCCTACATCGGGCAGCTGCCTTTTCAGATGACATACAAACCATTGTGGAAGCTCATGAGTGACCTACTTAAAATGTTTGAAATATGAAGCGCCTCCATCAACACGGAGGATTAGGCTAGTTTTTTTTTTTTCGGGAGATTCTAATAGTGCTAACAGAACAATACTTCAATAAACATTATTACCTGGCTCTCTGGTATACCTGATTCTGATTTGTCAGTCATTACATTCCGAGGTATATTATTCACAGATAACAACTGATTAAACTAATAACACAAAATCATCTGGGTGCTAAAAATCATCATGAATGTTAGTTAATACATGTATTTTACAGTATTTATACAGTTGAAGTCAGAATTATTAGCCCCCCTGTATATTTTTGTCCCCAATTTCTGTTTAACAGAATGAAGATTTTTGTCAACACATTTCTAAACATAATAGTTAGTAATTTCTAATAACTGATTTCTTTTATCTTTGCCATGATGACAGTACATAATATTTTACTAGATATTTGTCAAGATACTAGTATTTAGCTTAAAGTGACATTTAAAGGCTTAACTAGGTTAATTAGGCAAGTTATGGTAATTAGGCATGTCATTGTATAACGATGGTTTGTTCTGTAGACAATCAAAAATATATATATATATTGCTGAAGGGGGCTAATTATATTGACCTAAAAATGTTTTTTTTTAATTTAAAACTGCTTTTATTCTAGCCGAAATAAAACAAATAAGACTTTCTCCAGAAGAAAAAATATTATAGGAAATACTGTGAAAAAGTCCTTGCTCTGTTAAACATCATTTGAAAAATAAATTGACTTTAGGGTGAATAATTTTGACTTCAACTGTATGTTATTGACAGATAACAAGTGATTTAACAAAAAACACAGGATCATCCGTAATAATAATAATAATAATAATAATAATAATAATAGAGCCCAATCATGAGGAAACATTGTCAGAAAAGAGGCTAATTTGTAAAAATTCATATGAATTAAGTTATATGAAAATGTACAGCTTGTACCACAAAGGAGGCATGGTCCCAAACCCCACCCCTAAACCAAACTGTAGGGGGATCAGCAAATTGTACCAAAATGTACGAATAAGATCAAACGAATTAGCCACTAAATCGAAAAAGTTATGGATTTCTATGCGATAGCGTTGGATAAAGTAGGCTGCATCTAGCAGTTTTTTTTTTATATAAAGGGATATAATTCATCCTAAAATGTACTATTTACTCACTATTTACTCTCCC
>CAIGQW010054354.1:4236113-4255786 GCA_903798125.1 Danio choprae
GTGTGTGTGTGACAGAGAGAGATAAAGAAAGAGATTATAAGTGTCTGATAAAGAAGGAATAAATGCGAGGGCTCTTTTGTGTGGAAAGGTGGAGGCATGGGGGTGGTGGGATTCGAGTCGGGTTTCTGTGCCTGTCGCTTTGTGTGTGAAAACCTACGAATTAAACGATATTTAAACAAACAAATCCCATTTGGTATTGATCTTTTGTATGCCATTCAGCGCTGACAGGCCGATCACTTAATAACTCAGGTCAGAGAGGTAATGGAGCACGGATCGTCTCCAAATGAACAGACCGCTCTTAAGATTGCAGGAGAGAGAGTGATATGTTTTAGTAATGTGAAACCTTAATAGGAAATCATTGCAGTCCTACATAAAAAGCAGGCGTCCGCAGGCGAACTCGTGTGCTGCAAAGAACACTTTGAACAACTGAGGGATTTGCTGATGAACGGTTTTGAAACTCGCATTTGCTTGTGTTTTCCTCTCCAGTGCACTCAAAAATGCATCCTAGTTTTTTAGGGTAAACAGGGGTTTTCAATAAACAGCTAAGATATGCATATGCTTTAAAGACTCAAATCAAAATCAAAGTTTTATGGCATTTAGCCAAGGATAAGATGTATTCATAGCCTAATTACTAGCCTAAATTTGTATTATTTTCTACAATATTTACAATATGTATGTTGTTGTTTTTACTGGAGAAAGTATTATTTCTAGTTTGGCGTGAATAAAAGTATATTTTATATTATTATCCCCTTTAAGAATTCCTTTTTTTACTGAAAGATAATTATTATACCCCGTGTTCGCGTGGGTTTTCTCTGGGTGCTCCGGTTTCCCCCACAAGTCCAAAGACATGCGGTACAGGTGAATTGGGTTGGCTAAATTGTCCATAGTGTATGTGTGTGAATGAGTGTGTATGGATGTTTCCCAGTGATGGGTTGCGGGTAGAATGGCATCCGCTGCGTAAAACATATGCTGGATAAGTTGGCGGTTCATTCAGCTGTGGTGACCCCAGATTAATAAAGGGACTAAGCTGAAAAGAAAATGAATGAATGAATTACATTACTGGCGGCAAGGTGGCTCAGTGGTTAGCTCTTTCGCCTCACAGCAAGAAGGTCGCTGGTTCGAGTCCCGGCTGGGCCAGTTGACATTTCTGTGTGGAGTTTGCATGTTGTCCCCGTGTTTCCTCTGGGTGCATTGGTTTCCCCCACAGTCCAAAGACATGCGCTATAGGTGAATTGGATGAACTAAACTCGCCGTAGTGTATTAGTGTGTGTTTGAATGCAACAGTGTATGGGTGTTCCCCATACATTTGCTGCGTAAAACATATGCTGGAATAGTTAGCGGTTCATTCCGCTGTGATAACCTCTGATAAAATCAGAGACTAAGCCGAAGAAAAATGAATGAATGAATAAATAATGATTACATAACTGTTGTCTAATGACTTGCCTAATTAACATAACTTGCCTAGTTAACCTAATTAACCTAGTTAAGCCTTTTAATTGCACTTTAAGCTAAATACTAGTTTGGCAAAATAACTAAGCTAAGGCGTCATGGTGGCGCAGTGGGTAGCATGATTGCCTTACAACAAGAAGGTCACTGGTTCGAGCCTCGAGTTTCCACCGGGTGGTCCGGTGTCCCCCACAGTCCAAAGACATGTGCTATAGGTGAATTGGGTAAGCTAAATTGTCCGTAGTAAATGTGTGTGAATGAGTGTGTATGGATGTTTACCAGTGATGGGTTGCAGTTGGAAGGGCATCCGCTGCGTAAAACATTTGCTGAATAAGTTGGCGGTTCATTCCGCTGTGGCAACCCCAGATTAATAAAGAGACTAACCCGAAAAGAAAATGAATGAATGAATGAATGAATAACTAAGCTAAACATGTAATTGCGTGTTCTTGGAAAAAAAGAAGACCGTCCTGGTGTATCTCAATGGATGAAAGGGAATGACCTCTTGCCTTACCTTAGAAAAGATATCCTATTTTTTGAAAAACAAAATTCATATATTTTGGTCTATTTGGAAAGTTAATTCTATGACTTTTGAAGAGTCTAGATGGTGACGCTTTGGTTGAACTGATGGACAATGATTAGACAAATATGTTATTGCTGTATTATTTAATTATTTATTAATTAGAGTTATTATTTATTTATTTATATTAGTTTTTATTTCAAATTGCATTAAGTTATTTTGAGTTCATATATTATTCATATTGTGGGGCCTCACAGTGGCGCAGTGGGTAGCACGTTCGCCTCACAGCAAGAAGGTCGCTGGTTCGAGCCTCGGCTGGGTCAGTTGGCGTTTCTGTGTGGAGTTTGCATGTTCTCCCTTTGTTGGCGTGGGTTTCTTCCGGGTGCTCCGGTTTCCCCCACAAGTCCAAAGACATGCGGTATAGGTGAATTGGGTAAGCTAAATTGTCCGTAGTGTATGAGTGTGAATGGGTGTGTATGGATGTTTCCCAGAGATGGGTTGCAGCTGGAAGGGCATCCGCTGCGTAAAACATATGCTGGATAAGTTGGTGGTTCATTCCGCTGTGGCGACCCCAGATTAATAAAGGGACTAAGCCGAAATGAAAATGAATGAATGAATGAATTATTCATATTGTATTTTTTGCTAAACAGAAAATGTAAACCATGTTTGACCATGTTTAAAATAAAAATTGTTGTTAAAAAAACTAAAATAAAAAATATTATAATGACAGTACACATATAATATATATATATACACAATGTAAAAAATGTGTTGAAAAAATATTCTCTAATTAACAGCACTTGGATAATAATTAAAAAATAATACAAATTGAAGTGAAATAATAAAATTTGCTTAAAAGTATAAATAGCATAAATAAAAGTATAAATAAATCAAATGAATTGAATATCATTTAATTAATATTTTGGGACTAATATTTAACCGTTGCACTGTAGTGGGTCTCTTCTGTCAATCATGAAAAAAAAAATTCTTTCTTCTTGTTTTAATTTCAATTCAAAATTGAACAGCATTTTTGTATCCTGACTGTTATTCTCTAAGTTGTCTTAATAGCACATAACTCCTCTAAACAGACTAAACTCCCTAGCTAGCATGGTGCTTTTGGGCTCTGTGGATTTCCTAATTAGCAGCATATGCTCTCTTCCTTCTGTTAGAGGTTGCAGACACTCCTTCTGCTCTCTGTGATGAGTTTATCAGCCACATTTAACCACCACACAACTGCTAATGAAGAACACATGTGGCTAGTGTAGCATTACCAGTCTCTGGTATACCACAGGCTAGCAAAGTTAGTCAATAGTGCTAAGAGAGGGGAGTTTTAATGTGTAGCGTTTAATATGAAATTCAACTGGACTTGATCAGAGGTATCTTTCACCCTGTCAGTGAATGCAAACTGTGTTGATGCTGAAGCATGCTAATGGCGGCATTGAGAAGCAATACATGGATAAAGCACAGTGTGACTGAAAAACTAGAGCAAAGCTCCCGCCGTGAAAGAGGAAAGCCAAAGGCAATGATGTCACTCCCTAAAAACAATGCCTCATTCAGGCAGACTGGGGGGCAGGAAGCTGCTAGTCATTTAAAACTGGGGAGGAAAAAAACGACAACATCTGCTGCTGCGTCCAGTCCAGATGGATGCAGAGAGCGAGAGAATGAAAGAGAGAGAGAGAGCAGCTATATTGGATCTATCCTTCACTGGCTCCCAGAGGTGGAAATCTTTCCTCTTGAACATTGGCTCAGATCTCTGCCATATAAAGAAGTTTCCAGTCTGCTAGGCTGCAGTGTGATACTCACTTCAGAATGGACACAATGGGCTCCTGATCTCATTTCCAATGCACTTATTGAAAAAAAAAATGTGGCTGGAGATTTTTTTTTTTGCAAAATGATTTCGCTTTTAAAGTGCAATGAACAGTGAGCGGTGCTAAAAGCGGATACGTCTGTCTAAAACTGATGAATCTATCAGTGCTTTATTGCATTTCTCGTTAAATGTATCACAGCAGATTGGAAATGAAATGTCTAGTGAGTGACGTTAAAAAAACATTTTAAAAAAACAATATATAATATATTTTCAAATGTATAATATACACTAAATAATACCCTAAAACAACAAAAATGCATTTGTTGATGCAGCCATGCCCTTTCAGTTTGATTTAAATTATTAAACTGATTTTATTTCTGACCATTTATCTTGCAAGACTCATTTCTGGGTGCCAGGTGAGCTACTGAGGAAGTAAAAAAAAAACATATGGAGTTAATTATGTGATTTATTCATTTTCTTTTCGGCTTAGTCCCTTTATTATTCTGGGGTCGCCACAGCGGAATGAACCGCCAACTTATCCAGCATATGTTTTACGCAGCGGATGCCCTTCCAGCTGCAACCCAGCACTGGGAAACATCCATACACACTCATTCACACTCTTTGTGTCAATTTAGCTTACCCAATTCACCTATAGCGCATGTCTTTGGAATTGTGGGAGAAACCGGAGCACCCGGAGGAAACCCACGCAAACACGGGGAGAACATGCAAACTCCACACAGAAATGCCAACTGACCCAGCCGAGGCTCGAACCAGCGACCTTCTTGCTGTGAGGCGATTGTGCTACCCACTGCGCCACCTTGCTGCCCTTAATTATGTGATACAAATGCTAAAACATATTAGCTTGCAAATCATGCATTATGTTAGAAGTGTTTTGACGTTGTTGTAAGATATTGTATGCAGTTATTGTGCAAGGAACCGCTTGTCCACAATAATTATTGTGAAAAGAGCTATATGAATAAATTTGAACTGCATTAAATTGAATTTCCACATACTTCTAGAGGTATTCGAAATATATTTGACCAGACTGCTTCCATAGACCAGGGAATGCCCAAACTCAGGCCGGTGTCCTGCATATTTTAGTTCCAACCCCAATTAAAGACACCTGAACCAGCTAATCAAGCTCTTTCTAGGTATACAAAAACTTCCAGATAGGGATGTTGAAGAAAGTTGGAGCTAAACCATTTAGGAGGACACTGTGTGTTCAATAGACAAATGTGTAATAGCTACTAAAGCCCGCCTTTCTGCTTTCTGGCATAATGTTCAAATATTACAGAACATTTTGTTTATGGTAACTTTTGCATTCAAAATTTAGCATCTAGAACCATAATCTTTAAAGGGATAGTTCACCCAAAATTTTTAATTAACTCACTATTTACTAAATATTTTGAAGAAAGCTAAAAACCTGTAACCATTGTTCCCCAGCGGGAGGGGAACGGAAATGCTATGTGGAAACTTCCACTATGGGAGATTTCGTCAGAAAGCCAATCATCTGAAGAGAAATAAAACGGGCCAATAAAATGCCAATGAGTTGACGTTGTCAGCGCACGCAGCTGGCAGCAATCACAATCAATTCGTGTATAAGAATGCCAGCAGTGCATCACAAATACACCTTTTTCGCTTTCAGAAGCCTTTTGTGCAGACTGAAAGAGACGTTTTGCTGTCATCCTCTGACTTCGTTCGAGAGAGAGATTGAGAGAAAGCTGTCGTCTTCTGAGAGGCTGATTTCTCCCGGTTCCAGTGTGAGCGACAGCGCGAGCAGCGACGGTCAAGCTGGGCTTCTCCCGTCCCTGGGCATTTCGCTGGACCGGTACTTCAAGAGCGGTGAGTATAAAGCAAATTCTCCTAAAAGTGCAACATGGTTGTGCAGCACGTCTTTTTCTGGATGCGGTGGTTCCCTGTCCACGCATGATGGGCATGAGCACTGTGTTGCATGTCTGGGGGTTCAGCATGTTAATGCAGTGCGGTTGCCACTCGGACAGATCTGAGGGTCACAGTGGGGGTCAATTCGCCGCCCTCTGGCTTACGGACCTCTCATTCCTCAGCGCGCTCCGTCCAAGCTCCTCCGGGATGGTCGCCCTCTCACTCGATGACACAGAGGACCAGATGTCCATTGCTGCATTGGAGGGTGGGCTGTCATTTTCCAATGACAATTCGGACCCGCTTCCTCCCTCAGGGTCCTCTCTAACAGACATCTCTAGAGCTGCGGGCTGGGCGACACCTATACATTCGTAAGATTATAATACTCAGAAAAAAATTTATTTTCCTCACGTGTGCTAGATGACGCCAGTGAATGAGGAAATTCGGTTTGGTATTAAAACACGCTTGCTACACCTTTCTCTCTAACTCAGAGATACAAATGCTTTTTTCACCCTGTCCAGTTGGGTTCCCCATTTGACAAACCCTACAGAGTTCCTCCGAGGCCTCAGCACCTGACTCAACGGAGGAGGTGCGTGGCCCATTATGTTGTTGGCATGCCCGCTCGGTCAGCCCACGTTCTGGGTATAGGTGCCTGTTATGCACAATCCACTCTGGCGATCCCATACGCTTCACTCAGCCACGGTATAGTTCCCCCCTCTCCAGGCGGGCCAGTGTCTTCCCTCCCCATAACCATCCTTCATATGCGTACTCCCCTTTCTCAGGGTTAGTCCATATGTCTTCTTGCCACCAGGTCTTCCCATCGGGACTGCACGCTTTCCCAACATACTGTCATATTTTAAAATTCCTAGAAACTTAACTAGGTGTATTTTTTATGACTCCCCAAAAAATATAAATAAGCCTTAAGAGCTTCACAGGTAAGTAAGGTAAGTAAGGGCCAGGGGACACATTGGAGGGCTGTGTTTCCGAACTTCCTATCACTATTAGTTAATGTTAGTTAATGTAATTGCTAACCTGAACAAACAATGAACAACACATTTAATACAGTACATTATGTGAGGGATAAAGCACATCCAAGATGTTTATCCAAGAATAAAGCCAGACAAGCTTATCGGCAGCCTGATGTAAAGCAGATTCTGCAGATTTGTTAATATTCTGAAAAAACAACCATCCTGGATGTACTTTATCCAGCATAATACATGGATACTTGCCACAAAACATAACAATTTTACACAAAACATTGTTTAATAGATCTTTAATTAAATCAAAGCTAACAGAAATGAAACCGGCTGAGTGAAGGTGAATAGGGCACACAATAACATGCATTATTCAATCACAAAATAGCGGCAAACGCAAAACTGACAGAAACGAAACTGGTTCAATGGACCATATACTAACCTATTTTAGATGCCATCTTGTGGTCAAACTCTTGCAGTGCACTATGGGAATTTTCTATCTGTGGAGCGTACATGGGTTGTAGACTCATTATTGTTGAGTGCATTTCATAAGGAACACTATGGTTTCGGACAGCACTAGAAATGGCTGTTCTCTTAAATAGTGCGCTATTTGAGGGTATGGGGTGATTTTGGATGCAGCCAAAGATCTCATTTCTGTTTACACACAGCAGTCACTTTTGTATGGTGGCTGAAAGAGCTCAAATGTGCTGCAAGTTAAGAAAACACATGCAAATAAATAAATAAAAAAACACTAACAAAGTGAGAAAACATTTTTTCGAGTCATTTCATTCAATTTGCCAAAATATTAATAAAATGTTATGTGTTTGGAAGGAACTATCTACAACTAGCTCAAACATTGATTACACTACAAACAAGTCATAACTAGAATGCAATAAGAAAGAGAAAATAATCATTCATTGTTTACCAGGGTCTTTTGTCTATGATTAGCTCAGCGCACCTCTTCTGAAATGTCTTCAAATTTGAGTCGTTTGTTCACATGACACAGAAAGTCCCATTTATGTGTTTGGAAGGAACTCATCTACAACTAGCCCAAATGTTGATCACACTACAAACAAGTCATAACTAGAATGCTATAAGTAAGAGAAAATGATCATTCATTGTTTACCAGGATCTTTTGTCTATGATTAGTTCAGTGCACCTCTTCTGAAATGTCTATAAATTTGAGTCGTTTGTTCACGTGACACAGAAAGAACATTTAAGTTTAACCAATGCACACATTCTGAGCTGGAAGGACCCATAATTAGTTCACCTTTTGAGCCTTTTTGAGGTTTATGAGTCTTTCATTCATCACGTGACAGCATGTAAAGGGTTGACTCAAGACCGAGGACTCAAGAAATTAACAGATCAAATCTTTTTCCGGCTCTGACTGCATATGATTGAACAAATGACTCAAACCCGATAGAAGACTCCAAAAAGGAACTAATCTTTTACCCCACCTGCACAAATGTTGGCATGCGCGAAAGAACAAATCACTCCCTGAGAGGACTCATTGTTCTCGAGTCACATAAAAGATTCGTTCAAATTGAATGAATCGTTCAAGAATGACCCATCACTATTAAGTAATGGATCATTTTCTTAAAGTGGTACCAAAAATATTCGTTCAAGAATGACCCATCACTATTAAGTAATGGATCATTATCTTAAAGTGGTACCAAAAATATTCATTGACTGTGGACTAGGACTCCGTTCAAGATGTGCTATGTTCTGTGCCACCAGGAAAAACAGCATTACACTTGTTGCCAGATCAGGTTATTCACTAACACTGCATGCCATCTACTGAGCAGACTAACCAGGATATTTAGTTTCATCCTTACCTGATGGAGTTTGGCATCATTCCTGCACTCTGTCCATTCCCAGGCAGCTCAATGTGGAATCCATTAGGGATGCTCCATTGTGCCGGCTGGCTCAACACATTTTCCGATCTGCTTCCTGGTATAGTTGTCCGTAGTGGACTTGCAGAGCTGGCTTCATCCCTAGCCATCTCCGTCCCAAATTCACCCTCACCCTCGGCCCCCTCCTGCACGGTCTCCAGCTCCAGTTCTGGAGGCTCGGGGCCCATCAGAGCCCTCTGCTGGATGAGCGGGGTGAGCGGCGCCTCGAAGCTGACACAGCTATCGGTCTCGTCTGTGAGCGACAGGACGTCCAGCGAATCCAGACTGCTGTAGCAAGTCCCGCCTCGTAGAAGCTCGGACTCCACTATACGCTCAAACGTGGAGCTGAATCCATCTTGGCTCTCTTTCGTCCTGTCGAACTCTTCCTCGCCCTCCTCCTCCTCTTCCTCCTCCTCCACAACCGTGGTCTTGGCAACCCGCTCGACAATGCTCTCAAAAGTAGAGCTGAAACTGTCCTGATTTCGAGTCTCTGTTCCCTCCTTCTCTTCTTCGTCCTCTACCTCAGCATCTGCTTCTTCGACCGACAGCTCAAAGGTAGAGCTAAAGGCGTCTAGGTTCCCCTCTTGAGGTATCCCCTCCTCATCGTCCTGTTCTTCGCTGTCATCTTCGGTCCCGTTCTCAAACCTGCAGTAACAGAGTTGATTCTGGGGTTAAACACACACCTGGATACATACGTCGGTTTGGCTTTTAGAGTGTATAAAGGCTGGCGTGCACAGTGCATGTTCCTATCTTTAGTCGGGCTGCTGTCACAGTTCTTCATCACGACTGCGTCCCAGCAGAGGAGCGCATCATTCAGGACAGCTCCCCTGCCACTTTCACTGCCCAAAATATCTCCCACACTTATTGTAACATGCATGTCACATCATTCGTGAAGCCCGAGGCTGAAAATTCACACATGCTAAACTCTGGAATACACGTGTTTTTATCATTTGTAATGACATAACAAGTTGAGATTGGGAAATATTTTTATAAATGAAGGAAGGCTTGAAGGTTTTTGCTGATTATTTGGATCTGTTTAGTAGGGGGGTAAAAATTGAACTCAAATTATACTTAGAAAAAGGTACACACTGCAAAAAAATGCTGCGTTCCACACAATTCCTTTATATTCTCCCAACACAAATTGATTAAGTTAACTTCATCGTTTTTACAAATTTAAGTGGATTGAACATAAAACAATTAAGTTGTCCGCCCCAAAGGTGGTACGGTGGCTCAGTGGTTAGCACTGTCGCCTCACAGCAAGAAGGTCGCTGGTTTGAGTGCCGTCTGGGCCAGTTGGCATTTCTGTGTGCGTTATAGGTCAATTGAATAAACTAAATTGAACATAGTGTATCAGTGCATGTGTGAATGTGAGAGTGTATGGGTGTTTCCAAGTACTGGGTTGTGGCTGGAAGGTCATTTGCTGCTTAAAACATATGCTGGAATAGTTGGCGGTTCATTCCGCTGTGGCAACCCTTGATAAATAAGGGATTAAGCCGAAGAAAAATGAATGAATGCATGTCTCCCCCAAACAATTAAGAATTGTGTTGGTTCAACTCATATTAAATAAGTAGTTTGAACAAGCAGTAAAAGTATATTTTTGAGTGCAGATACTGAGTGAAAACTTTACGCAAGTACTCATAATTGACTAAAAGCTCAAATAAAAACGTTTAATTGTATTTAAAAATAAGGCTGTGCGATATTTCGGAAAAATGTGATATCACATAATTACAGACATCGCATTATTTAGCAGTGAAACACGACTGTTCAATTTGTTTTCGAAAATTGTAATGATGCGTTCTTTTCCCTGAAAAAATATGAAACAATATATGTAAAATATTGTTTTCCACTTCAAATGTTGCATTATTTAGCATGCAAAATGCTAAATAATGTAATATTCGATACGTGATAGGATGTAATAATATATTTACAAAATATAATCATCAACATTCATTCATTCATTCATTTTCCTTCAGCTTAGTCCCTTTATTAATCAGAAGTCGCCACAGCGGAATGAACCGCCAACTTATCCAGCATATGTTTTATGCAGCGGATGCCCTTCCAGTCTCACACTCTCACACACACACTCATACACTACGGCCAATTTAGTTTATTCAATTCACTTATACCGCATGTCTTTGGACTATGGGGGAAACAAGTGCACCGGGAGGAAACCCACGCGAATACGAGGAGAACATGCAAACTCCACACAGAAATGCCAACTGACCCAGCCGGGACTCAAACCAGCAACCTTCTTGTGAGGCGACAGTGCTAACCACTGAGGCACCGTGTTGCCAATAACCAACATATGTATCATATATTACTGCAGGGAAAATTAAACAGCCATGTTTTACTGATAAATTTGCTATGCGATACAATATTTTAATATAAAAATATTATAACCAACATATGTTTCTTATTATTTCAGGCACAAGAAAGCATCACATAATTTCTGAAATTGAACAGCCATGTCTTGCACAAAACAAATCATACATTTGAATAAAGTAAACAAAAAAAGGTAATGATAAAATAAATGTCAACATTGCTATGCTCATTCATAGCTTTATCAACCAGAAAACAATCAGGTAAACAAGAACAGAGTGAAGTTACTCCTTTGCAGTCTTAATGCTTTCTTAAAGGGATAGTTCACCCAAAAAATGAAAATTCTGTCACCATAAACTCAGAATTTTTTGGGGTGGGGGGGATACGATGACACTGACTGTCATATCATTTTTGTTCCTACTACGGATGCCAATGGCTGCTGATTTTCCATAAAAACATTTATTTTACATTTTTCATTTTTGGGTGAACTATCCCTTTAACATGGCTTGATTGCTTGGTTCTTTTCAGCATCCATTAAGTTACTTTTGTATTAAATCACTCACAAACCATTGCGATATGTAAACTGTGATACTGTATGCACATTTGTGATATTGTGTTCATTTGAAAATATTGCACAGACCTATTAAAATTTTTTAAATTAGATGTAACAAAAAGGGCTGCATGGTGGCGTATGTGGGTAGCACGATCGCCTCACAGCAAGAAGGTCGCTGGTTCGAGCCTCGGCTGGGTCAGTTGGCATTCCATTTGTGGAGTTGTGAATCAGTTGTGTGGAGTTTGCATGTTCTCCTCGTGTTGGCGTGGGTTTCCTCCGGGTGCTCCGGTTTCCCCCACAAGTCCAAAGACATGCGGTACATGAACGTCATGAATTGGGTAAAGCTAAATTGTCCGTAGTGTGTGTGTGTGTGTGTGTGTGTGGATGTTTCCCAGTATGGGTTGCAGCTGGAAGGGCATCCGCTGCGTAAAACATATGCTGGATAAGTTGGCCGTTCATTCCACTTTGGCGACCCCAGATTAATAAAGGGACTAAGCCGAAAAGAAAATGAATGAATGAAAGATCTAACAAAAATACAAACAGAGATTTGTGTTTAGCATTGAATCATCTTCGTCAATGCAAATCAATAAACTGCATGAAATGTTTGGCTAAAGGGGTAACCACAAAATGCAGTTGTCAAATGAACTAGTGCATAAAACAATGCAGCACAGCCGAAACCTTAAAACAGCGATGCTTCAAATACCACACAGTGTGACCCCCAGATGATGAAACAATGTCTTCTAAAGAGAAAGATAGAGATTTAAAGAGCAAGAAAAAGTACAGAAGCCTGGAATTAATTCTAGACAGAATATAAGAATGTGTGTTAAACAACTTATGTGGAATAAATTAGGACAAGTGAGATTGAGCTGATCTGTTAATTGTTTATTCAGGGAATTTATGTTTTGTTTTCCCCAGCTAATAATGATATGCATGAAGTTGCATATTAAAAAAAAGATGAAATTATGTCATAATTCTATAAATACATTAAAAAAACAGTAGCGTTCCTGTATTACCTTTGTCTTTCAAAGCAAATGCATGCCATTTGACACAACGTTTTCATCAGCTAATCTTTTCTCTATATCTGCCTGAAATCATACTTTTAAAATGCATATTATTCATTATATTCACTTATACACACCCGGAGAAGAAACTCAGTAAAATGATTTATAATTGTTGTAGCATGAATTGTTAAATGATTTGCATCTGTTTTGGGTTGGTATGAAGTTTGAAAATAATTGAAAAGCTATTTAGCTTTAAATTTTTCAGATAAATCTTAATTTAGATTCAAAAATAGTGACTTATGACTGGTTTTGTGGTCCATATTCACATATTTATAAAATAAAAACTGACTATAAAAAGTAATAATTGACTTTTGAATAGTGAAGTTTATGTAGTCTACACCACCCTACATTTTAACTGAAAATTAAGTCAAACCAATCTCACAGAAATCATTCATTCATTCATTCATTTTCTTTTTGGCTTAGTCCCTTTATTAATCTGGGGTTGCCACAGCGGAATGAACCGCCAACTTATCCAGCATACGTTTTATGCAGCGGATGCCCTTTCAACTGCAACCCATCACTGGGAAACATTCATACACACTCATACACTACGAACAATTTAGCTTACCCAATTCACCTATAGCGCATGTCTTTGGACTTGTGGGGGAAACCGGAGCACCCGGAGGAAACCCACGCGAACACAGGGAGAACATGCAAACTCCACACAGAAATGCCAACAAATGCCAATCGTGCTACCCACTGCGCCACCGTGAGGCCCCCTCACAGAAATCCAACTTTTAAAATGCATAGTTCTTCATTTTCTTACCTCAGAGAGCACAGAGTCTTGCTTGAGTCCTTTTCTAGGCTCTGTGTGTCTCCACTTTCACAGATGTCACCGTTTTCTGTTCCAGGATCTAAACAGCTGCTCTCAATCTCGCCGTTTCTCCCTCCATCCTCATCTAACGTCACCTTCTCCTCTTCCTCCTCCTCTGTGTTTCTGTTATTCTCTGTGTCTCCATCTTCAGGCTCCTCTGCCTCAGTCTCGGTCCCATTACAGTTCTCTAAATGTTCTTCTTGTGCCTCAGGTGTTTCTGCAGGTGTGTGGAGGGGGTCATCCTGCCCCTCCTGACTCATGTTGACCTCCTCGACCACGACGTCCCGTCAGCCTGGGGTCACGGGGTCAGGGTCACGAACACGGGACAGGGGGGTGAACTTCACACCTGTTGATGAAAAAGGCGAGACAGAGCAACGAGATAAGTATGGAGTCAGATTAGTCTCAAAAATAATACATTCATTCGTTCATTTTTGAATTTACCAACTGGACGTGTGTATTTATGAACTGTGCTTTGAATTTACGAATTTTATTTTATTTTGTAAATGTAATCATTTTAAGACTGATCTGGCTCCATAGATAAGTACGAGATGCAAAACAAAGAGCTGTTGGACTGAAGCGCAAAAAACAACCGCTTGGATGTACTTTATCCCACTTTTTACACCGCTTACATGAGCCTGTGTTGTTAGTTTAAGCGGTTATCTCGAATTATTACATGGCTGTCTGAAATATTGATTATGATTGGTCAGTTGCGACATTCCAAGCTACAGCATTCATAGATATTTTTATGCTTGTGTCTCACGCCGTTGTTTTTGACGGTTTGACGCCATCTTGTGACTGAATAATGCGCAGGTTAGTCTCCATAGTTTTTGTTTCAGTTGCATTTAATTAAAGAATTGATCAACTATAACGGCTCAGAAGAATGCTTTGTCTAATTTTTACGTTTTGTGGTAAGTAGCCATGTAATAAGCGAGATAAAGTACATCCAGGTGGTTGTTTTTGCAGGGGAAAAAAGCGCTTCAGTCTAATTTAATAGCCCTCTGCTTCGTATTGGTCTGCGATAACAACCTCCTGGGTGCATTTCATCCCTTAGATACGTTGAAAAGCCATGATTGACCAATCAGAATCAAGTATTCAAGACAGCCGACATGTAATAATAATATTGAATAATGGAAGATAATGACCTGCTGAGAACATGCAGGCTTTCTATAATCACTCCCATTAGTATGGAAATAACTGTGTATATTAATTTTCACACTGTCAGCAAATGTGGAAGGGCTCATTTGTTACCAAAGGAAATATTACTTTAAAAAAGTTTATACCTTAGAAATGTTTGCAGGGATTTTAGAATTCAAGATTCTTTTACTTTCATTCAAAACATCCCCAAAAAAATTGCGAAATGAAATTAAGTTGCATGAAAAACACCATTCCTGAATGCTACTAAATGCACTATGAAACAATTACTAAAAATAAATAAATTAAAGGTTTTGTGGATCATAAATAATGTAAAAAAATATATACAATATGTAAGTTAGAACAATGTAAATAACTATTTTTTAAATTAATCAATCATAATGTTTGTCCTACCTGTCAAAAGTTTGGATTTTTTAAAATTATTTGTTTGTATTCATTCATTCATTTTCACGGGGGCAGCAGTCTTAGGAGAGAAACCCAGACTTCCCTCTCCCCAGACACTTCCTTCCCTCTTCCCCGAGGCCTCCTCCCGGTGGGACATGCCTGGAACACCTCCCTAGGTAGGCGTCCAGGAGGCATCCGAAACAGATGCCCGAGCCACCTCAGCTGACTTCTCTCGATGTGGAGGAGCAGCGGCTCTACTCCGAGCTCCTCCCGGGTGACAGAGTTCCTCACCCTATCTATAGGGATGCCCCCTGCCACCATGCGAAGGAAACTCATTTCGGACGCTTATCCAAGATCTTGTCCTTTCGGTCATGACCCATAGCTCATGACCATAGGTGAGAGTACGAATGTAGATTGACTGGTAAATCGAGAGCTTTGCCTTTCTGCTCAGCTCCTTCTTTACCACAACGGACCGGTACATCGACCGCATTACTGCTGCCGCTGCACCAATCCACCTGTCAATCTCATGTTCCCATCCTAATTTATTTATTTATTATTATTATTCTTTTTTTATTATTTGTTTGTATTAAAAAAAAAAAAAAGTATACCATGCTCACATTTATTTGATTTGAAAAAATGCAGAAAAAAATGTGATTATTGAGAAGTCATTGTAATAAGCTGGTTTTGTGCTGAACTAACATTTCTCATTACTATCAGTGTTGATAAAAGTTGTGCTGCTTTTTCATTTGTATTTTATCTGTTTTTATTTTAAAGCAAGGATGCATTAAAAGGATCAAAAGTAAAAGTAAGACATTCATAATGCAGAAAAAAAAATCCAGTTGAGTTACATTTAAAAAAAAAATTGGGACAAATTTTGAATTTACACACAAATATTAACAAGCAAAATCTATTTTCAGAATTTCTAATAATATTCTGACTTAGGGGCAGCATGGTGGCGCAGTGGGTAGCACAATCGCCTTACAGCAAGAAGGTCGCTGGTTCGAGCCTCGGCTGGGTCAGTTGGCATTTCTGTGTGGAGTTTGCATGTTCTCCCCGTGTTTGCGTGGGTTTCCTCCGGGTGCACCGAGTACACACACACACACACACACACACACACACACACACACACAAACACACACACACACACACACACACACACACACACTTTTTAGATTATTAAACAAGCAAATCTTTGTTTTAAATTATATTTTCAATTGAAATTTTAATTTCATGTATAAATGCAGCCTTGGGTGAGATGGAAGAAAAAAGGAAGGGATAAACAAACAAACATTTGATAACTTTGATAATACATTATGATTAATAATCTCACACAAATGTTTTTAAATGTGACAATTACATATAAAACCAAGCATCATTAAATTAAGCAGCACAACATTCTGTAAAGAGCATCACGGTGGAGCAGTGGGTAGCACGATCGCCTCACAGCAAGAAGGTCGCTGGTTCGAGCCTCGGATGGGTCAGTTGGCATTTCTGTGTGGAGTTTGCATGTTCTCCCTGTGTTGGCGTGGGTTTCCTCTGGGTGTTCCGGTTTCCCCCACAAGTCCAAAGACATGTGCTACAGGTGAATTGGGTAAGCTAAATGGTTCGTAGTGTATGTGTGTGAATAGGTGTGTGTGGATGTTTCCCAGTGATGGGTTGCAGCTGGAAGGGCATCCGCTGCGTAAAACATGAGCTGGATAAGTTGGCGGTTCATTCCGCTGTGGCGACCCCCAGATTAATAAAGGGACTGAGCCAAAATGAAAATGAATGAATGAATGGTTGCTTAGAAGCAGCAATGCCCTTTATGGACATCAACAAATATGATTTAAATCAGATTTTTTTTATTCCCATCAAATAAAAAAGGAAAGGGGTGGATACGTCTGAATCTGACCACAGCTCACTGCACATTATATGGCATCAAGCATTCTGCAGACAGATGCAGTCAGGTGGCAGGATCTTAAAAGTTTAAACAGCCATTCAGACTCCATTAGCTGCTGTCATTTTAGTGTTTTATCAAGCCCGCAGAAGCGCAGCCTGGTGAGAATGCATTAGCTTTGACTCAGCAAACCTCAAGCGCCGCTGATGTTTTACATGCTGGAAGCTCTTACAATACAACACACAGAGCAGAGAAATCAAACTCTCGCCGCGGAGGGGGAACTGAAGGGTCAGACTGAGTCTAATTTGAAAAAATCTGCTCTGATGTATAACATCTGCTATGGGGAAACTTGCTGGACAGGACAGATGTTCAGTGGTGAATTACAGTCATCATTCACCAACACATTTTACCTCATTTTGATCTTTTTCGTATCATTTAATTTCACGTCGTTCAGTTTTATTATGTATTTTTTCCTTAATTTCTCTCTCTAAAAACAATGTTTTTTATAACTATTTATTTTATTTATATTTTTGACCAAAATAGGGTGCTAAATTATTGTTTTTTTACTTTGTGCCAAAAATCATTAGCATATAAAGATCACATTCCAAGAAGATATTTTGTAAATTTCCTATTTTAAATATATAAAAACTAAACTTTTGATTAGAAATGTGCATGGCTAAGGACTTTAAGCAAACTTTTCTCAGTATTTGGATTTTTGAAATCTTAGATTCAGACATGTGCAGGGGCTTTTTTTTTAATAATAAAAGAATATATTTGTGCGTGTATTCTGTTTGCAGACAGCTTTCCCTCTCAATCAAATAAAAAACAAAATATCAGGATGGGTCAGGAAATATAAAGTCTCTGTGAAAATGTGTGAAAACTTAAGAAAGACCATCAATTTGTGGAGGTGTGAGGGATATATATATATATTTATTCATTCATTCATTCATTCATTCATTCATTCATTTTCTTTTTGGCTTAGTCCCTTTATTAATCTGGGGTCACCACAGCGGAATGAACCGCCAACTTATCCAGCATATGTTTTACACAGCAGATGCCCTTCCAGCCGGAACCCATCCCTGGGAAACATCCAAACACAGTCATTTACACACATACATTATGGACAATTTTTAGCTTACCCAATTCACCTATAACGTATGTCTTTGGACTTGTGGGGGAAACCGGAGCACCCGCAGGAAACCCATGCCAACACAGGGAGAACATGCAAACTTCACACAGAAACGCCAACTGACCCAGCCGAGGCTCGAACCAGCGATCTTCTTGCTGTGAGGCAATTGTGCTACGCACTGCTCCACCGCATATATATATATATATATATATACAGTGCATCTGGAAAGTATTTATAGCGCTTCACTTTTTCCACATTTTTTTATGTTACAGCCTTATTCCAAAATGGATTAAATTCATTTATTTCCTCAAAATCTTACACACAATACCCCATAATGACAATGTGGAAAAATATTTTTTGAAATTGTTGCAAATTTATTAAAAATAAAAACCTGAAAGATCACATGTACATCAGTATCCACAGCCTTTGCCGTGAAGCTCTAAATTGAGCTCAGGTACATTCTGTTTCCACTGATCATTCTTGAGATGTTTCAGCAGCTGAATTGGAGTTCACCTGTGGTAAACTCAGTTGATTGGACATGATTTGAAAAGTGTCTATATAAGGTCCCAGGGTTGACAGTGCATGTCAAAGCACAAACCAAGCATGAAGACAAAAGAATTGTCTGTAGACCTCAGAGACAGGATTGTCTCGAGGCACAAGGCTGGGGAAGGTTACAGAAAAAATTCTGCTGCTCTGAAAGTTCCAATGAGCACAGTGGCCTCCATCATCCGTAAGTAGAAGATGTTTGGAACCACCAGGACTCTTCCTAGAGCTGGCCGGCCATCTAAGCTGAGTGATCGGGGGATAAGGGCCTTAGTCAGGGAGGTGATCAATAACCCGATGATCACTCTGTCTGAGCTACAGCATTCTTCTGTGGAGAGAGGAGAACCTTACAGAAGAACAACCATCTGTGCAGCAGTCAACCAATCAGGCCTGTATGTTTGAGTGGCCAGACGGAAACGACTCCTTAGTAAAGGGCACATCGCAACCTGCCTGGTATTTGCCAAAAGGCATCTGAAGGACTCTCAGACAATAAGAAACAAAATTATCTGGTCTAATTGGAGTGAATGCCAGGCATTACATTTATAGAAAACCAGGCACCGCTCATCACCAGGCTAATACCATCCCTACAGTGAAGCATGGTGGTGGCAGCATCATGCTGTGGGGATGTTTTTCAGCAGCAGGAACTGAAAGACTAGTCAGGACAGAGGGAAAGATGAATGCAGCAATGTACAGAGACACCCTAAATGAAAACCAGCTTCAGAGTGCTCTTGACCTCAGACTGGGGCGACGGTTCATCTTCCAGCAGGAAAATGACCCAAAGCACACCGCCAAAATATCAATGGAGTGGCTTTACAACAACTCTGTGAATATCCTTGAGTGGCCCAGCCAGAGGCCAGATGTAAATCCTATTGAGCATCTCTGGAGAGATCTGAAAATGGCTGTACACCGTCGCTTCCCATCCAACCTGATAGAGCTTGAGAGGTCCTGCAAAGAGAAATGGGCAAAAATTCCCAAAGACAGGTGTGCCAAGCCTGTGGCATCATATTCAAAAAGACTTGAGGCTGTAATTGCTGCCAAAGATGCATCAACAAAGTACTGAGCAAAGGCTGTGAATACTGATGTACATGTGATCTTTCAGGTTATTTATTTTTAATAAATTTGCAACAATTAAAAAAAAATATGTTATCACATTGTCATTATGGGGTATTGTGTGTAGAATTTCGAGGAAATAAATGAATTTAATCCATTTTGGAATAAGACTGCAACATTAAAAAATGTGTAAAAAGTGAAGCGCTATAAATACTTTCCGGATGCACTGTATGCAGTGTATATATATATATATATATATATATATATATATATATATA
>CAIGQW010054354.1:4283822-4296994 GCA_903798125.1 Danio choprae
GTATTTATTTATATTTAATTCATTTATGTATTTATTTAATTTATGTATTTATTTATTGAATTAATGTATTTATTTACTTACTTACACTTATTTATTTAAATTCTTACTTACTTCATTACTTACCAGCTTGCTTACATTTTGTAATTAACAAATCAGGGCCATAGTCCCCCAAAAATTAAACAAGGCACATTTTTGTGTTTTGACTGACTGTCATTTTATGATCTAAATGATAACAATTATTATTTGTAACTTGTAAACAAACCCATTTCTATGGTTTCCTCAGCCACTTATATAAATATACAGTAAATTGTAAAAAAAAACTAATCATTTCCAAGTAATATTATTTCCACAACTTCCTTGTAAATTTAAATAGCAGAATGCAATGTCTGTTATCATTGATCCATAAACAAAACAACCTCCAAGAAGTTTCTTAAAATATATTAAGACAGAAAAGAAGTCCTGTCAGTGACAGCTGAGTAAATGGTGATGTTTTTTTTTCAGCTGAACAAACCCTTTACCAGATAACCGGGTGTGTGACATGTTTAACTAATGACTGTGTTAAAAAACAAAAGTCAGATGATTGTAGAAAAGTAGGAGACTTTTAAGGAATAAACGAGAGTCTTTTCAATTCAATCTGACACTTGTTGTAAAACAGGTTTGAATTCATCTTGCCCGACGAGGCATGATGGGAAATCACCTGTTAGCGCAGTTTCAGCGCCATTAATTCCGTGGCTCAATTTCTCCTGATGTTGGATGCAAGCCAAAGAAAAGTAGAATCTTCAAACATTAATCAAACTGATTTCTCGTCAGTTTCCTCATTTGCATATAACAAACGAACCATCAGGAGATTCCCTACTGTACAGTTTTACAGCTTTTACTTCTTCGTTTTACACAAACTCAATTGCGCAGATCTAGATGTTCGTCATTGGGGTTTGAGATGGCGATGTTATTGTTTTCTGACTTATTTACTGCATCACAATTGTCTTTTAGCACAGAGACACCATTCATTTCTTTGACATGTAAAATGTTTTTAAATATGTAAAACTTGAATATGTGCGTGTGTGTTGCGCAGCTGAAATACAAATAAGGAAAAGGTTTCTCTGGAATTATTTAGTATTTGTTTTATTCTACAGTGTAAAACATGATTTGTTTCTTTAATTAAAAAGTGAGTATACCTTTGTAACATGAAAATTCATTTTTTTTAGAATTATGTGTTCATTTACACTGTAAAAAGAAATGCTGGGTTCCACACAGTCGATTTGTGTTGGGACAACATGAAGGAATTAAGTTAACTTACTAGTTTCTTTACTAATGTATGTGGATTGGACTTAAAATAATTAAGTTTTCCCAAAAAAAACTTAAGAATTTTGTTGTTGCAGTTAAATTTAAATAAGTAGTTTAAACAAACAGCATATGTCTTCTTTTTGTTTTACAATTATAAGGCAACAGGTTTAATCATCTTTTTTTAAGTCAACATTTTTTTTTACAGTGTATAAAAGTCTAATAAAAAACTTAAAAATGTGTAAAACTACAACCCCAAATCAGAGTTAGGACAGTATGGAAAACGCAAATTTAAAAAGTAGTCATAAAGACTACACAATATTTCACGTTTTGTCTGGTCAACTTCATTTAATTTGCAAATATACATCCTTTCCTGTCATTCAGACCTGCAACACATTCCAAAAAAAGTTGGGACAGGAGCAGTTTAGGTCTAGTAAGCAGGTAAATTGGTTAAATAATGATGGGATTTGAAACAGGTGATGTCAACAGGTGATTGTAATCGTGATTTGGTACAAAAGCAGCATCCAAGAAAGGTCTAGTCCTTTAGGAGCAAAGATGGGCCGAGGATCGCCAGTTTGCCAACAAATACGTGAGAAAACTATTGAAATATTTAAAAACAATGTTCCTCAAAGAAAGAGAGGTAGACATTTGGATATTTCACCTTCAACAGTGAATAACATAATAGAAAGATTCAAGGAATATGGAGGAATATCAGTACTTAAAGGACAAGGGCACAAGCCTAAGCTGAACAACCGTGATCTCCGATCCCTCATGCGGCACTGCATCAAGAATCCTCATTCATCTGTAGGCGATATTACCACATGGGCTCAGGACTACTTTAGAAAACCTTTGTCAAGTAGCACAATACATAGTTGCATCCACAAATTCCAGTTAAAACTGTACTGTGCCAAAAGGAAGCCCTATGTTAACAGTGTCCAGAAGCGCCGTTGACTTCTCTGAGCACGGAGGCATCTGGGATGAACCATCACACAGTGGAAACGTGTACTGTGGTCAGTATTTTAGATATTTTCTGGGAGAAATGGATGCCATGTGCTCAGAACCAAAGAAGAAAAGTTACCAGCAACAAGTCCAAAAGCCAGGGTCTGTCATGGTATGGGGTTGTGTCAGTGCCCTTGGCAAAGGTAACTTGCACTTCTGTGATGCCACCATTAATGCTGAAAAGTATATAGAGATTTTGGAGCACATTCTGCAGACATTACAAAGTCCTGGCTGCGGAGGAAGAGGATACAGGTACTTGACTGGTCTGTCTGCAGTCCCGACCTGTCTCCAATAGAGAATGTGTGGTGCATTTCGAAGCGAAAAATGCAACAACGAAGATCCCGTACTGTTGCCCACCTTAAGACTTGTTTGCAGGAAGAATGGCCAAAATTACATCTGAAACACTTCTTCACTTGGTGTCTTCAGTTTTTTTTTTTATTTCATATTTATTATTATTATGAAATAAAAATTATTTTTATTTTGGGTTTTAATAATTAATTAATAATTAAGATTATTTTGGGTTGGCCAATATGTTAAAAAAAACAACAACATATTTTACATGTTTATTCCTATATTTATTATCATTTTACATGCAACTACCAAAAATGTCAATCAAATCAATTTATTAAACTGTGAATCCCATGTAAATCCCAAAATACCACTATATATTATTACTAATATATAGTGGTAATTAACAGATGCACCAACAGATACTTTTACAGTGTGAAAACATTCACTATTTAATCTTTAACATCAAGATTTTTTTGGTTGTTGGAGGAAATGAGTTTATCCCAAAACCCCCACAGAAAAGAAAACACATACTACGAATCAGTGTAACACATGAATCATCTCTTAGACAGGAAAGCGATGAAACAGAGTGTCGTAAACTCAAGTGTGTGTCCTACAGCTCTAGATAACAGATAAGAAGTCAACAGTGTCTCTGTCTGCACTATATAATTACTGTTCAAATGTCTATATATAGGCTTCACTCATTTACTGAAACGCGTCATCTGGAGAGAGAAAAAAACTGTTTTTCACGTCATACGCCCAATATATACCTGAATACATCTGTGTGTGTGTGTGTAAAGTTCAGTTCTGATGTCACAGACTGGAGAATGTGGAATTTAAAAACACACACACATACAAAAAGCTGCCAGACAGACACAAACACATACTTTACTGCTCTGTAAATACTCTTTTAGTTGACATAATGACAGATTTACATGAACAATGCTTGGTACATATTTAAAAACAACTTTAGAAGTGAACAGATTCATTTTTCAGCGATACTTATTTATCTGTGTAATTCGTGACTATTTTAGCTTTTTTTACTGTATCGTTCACTATTTTCTAAGCTTGACAACAAGGTTTTATGTAACACTTTATGCATATGTCACACTTGACATAAAATAGTATTTATTATGCATTTATGAAATCTAATGTTAATTTATAGCTATATTAATTAACTATATTTGGCATAGATTAACTACTATTGAACTGTTGTATTTTTAACTAACGTTATTTAAAAGCTAACATTATCAATGATTAATGAATACTGCATTTGTAGCAGATTTTGTTAGCAAACTAGCATTAACTATTGGGGCCTGACTGTACAAGTGCTATAGTTTTGACATAAGTCGACACTATAGTAAACACAAACAATACACTTATTGATCTTTGGTTATTAATGCTTTAAAGGGTCACGAAACACCAAAACACATTTTTTGAGATGTTGACAGTCATACATGTGTCCCACGCTGCTAAAAACACTATTAGGACACATATATTTCACAAAAAAAGTTTTTTCTAAAAACAGTTTTTGCGTTATTTCAAGCAAATTTGTTCTTCCGGTTTGAAAATATACTTTGAAGCTACGTCACGGCGATGAGATCCTTGTGTAAATTCCAGCATGTAGACTGGCTGTCTGTAGCGGCCGATACAACATGACGTCTTTGAGCTTTCAGCATTAATTCATGAGAAAGACTTGGTTCGAACCAACCAGCGCACTCTATTGTGAATGAGGTGCAACTTCATTAATATGCATGATAGCGTTTGTTTTTACCTGTTACAGTGTTCAGACGGCAGAGTGACGCCATGTTGTGTTGCCAACCGTAATAAAAACAAGTACAAGAAGAAGAATTGTTCAGAGACATGGGTCATCAGTATTGCATTCATAAATGTGCTACAAGAAGTTTTCATTTCCCCACTATAAGAGCACAGCTGGACTCACGTGTGGATTAGTGGTCTGCTAACGTGACAAAAATATGTTTGTAAGGAACATTTTTTACCCGAGAGCTTTTCGCATCTGTAAATGGTGAAATCTGAATTTGCTGCTCGTCTCCTTTTAAAAAAGACACGGTTCCAGTTCGTGTTGATTGTCCAGTCTCTATGGATTTGGTAGGTGTGCGATCAATGTGCTTTGTTTATGTTTATTCAGATGGCAAAGTTAGTTTGTGTCGTCAGCAGTACTCTTTCAGTTTTTAAAGACATACCTTAGTGAAAAGGATTTAGTTACTAGATTTACAGTATGTTAATTTCACTACAACATTATGGACTGAAAGATCTGCTGTAAATGCTGCTCTCCGAATGTAAACATGTAAACACCTTAATCAAACTATTACCGTCGTGTACGATTTTCACCGCATTTTGTGACAAGATAGTCTATACACACACGGCTTTCTGACGCTACCTACCGAGTGCATCTAAGTTACCTAGAAATGCTGAGTTTTTTTCTCCCATACGGCGTGTGGTAGGCTATCAAACATTCCATTAAAACTACACTCTTCCAGCAGTTCCTCGCATCCAATATCTCGTTTGTCACGGGGGGCATGCATGAAATGTAACTAAATGAAAGTGAAAGTGCCAAACTGCAGTTAAAGTCGACAAATTAAAAATTTGGCAAATAATTTGATTACTGATGTCCATGTAAACACACTGTCTTTCTCCCCTGCATCTGTGTGATGTTTGTTTTGTCTCATGTGAAAATCAGTGCGTGCTCGAACAGAAACTCCCCTTTTCATGCAAATCCTTCCCTCTTTCGCACTCGACACGCTCACTTAAACAAAGCTGGACTTTCCTGAATTTTTTCAAACTAGAGGTGGGAAAACACCCTGCTGAGACAGGGGAGTTTTATGGCCCTTTAAAAATCTACACAATTAACATCACATACTGTATAAATTATGATGAAATAATAAAAAAAAAGATTACAAATACCTCTGAACAAGCATCTGTGTATGTGTCAAAGACAAAAGTTGTTTTTAAGGGTAAAAAATGTAATAAGGTATAGATAATTTTATTTTTTGAGCAAAAAAAATAGTGTCTATTATATAATTTTAACATGATTTACCAACACAATCTCACAGCAATTCTGTACGACTGAACTAAACTGACAAAACGTGAAATACTTAAGTTTCCTCGTGAGATCAGGATTTACAGAAGACACCGACTAAAATGTCATTCAGGGTAACAATAGTTTGTCCTTTAGTTTGTAAAATCTGGTGACCCGTATTTAGAACAAGATGGTGCAAGATATAGCTTTAGAATAGATGGTATCTTAAAAAAACAACATAAAATGCTAATGCTAATTGTCATTTTAAATCTGTACATTATTATTCAATTTAAAAAAAGCAAGAGGTTAGTAGAAGAATATAAATTTTGTCCTTTTAGTACATTTGGGTGTATATGCAGTTTATCTATCTATATCTACACACACACACACACACACACACACACACACACACACATGCACGCGCACACACACACACATGCACGCGCACACACACACCAATTTTTTTTTTACTTGTTAGGCCCTCATCACAAATTAAAAGTCCCCCAATTGTAACTAAAATTCATTTAAAATCCTCATAGCATTTTTATTTTCAATTTCAGCCCCATCAAATGTTTCAAAAGCAATCCAACAATGCAAAATGTTACAATTTTCTATCATTTTTTAATATTTTTATTATTATTATTGGCAATGTGCATTCATCTTATAAAACATATGAGTCAAAACACTGAAAACTAATACGGAAGTGAAAAATAAGGCATAGCTATTAGCAGTGGGACATAAATAACAGTGTTACTTTCGTCCCCACAGGAACTCCTGCCATTTACTTTTAAACTGAAAAACTCAGACATTGCAAACTCAAGGACGTGTTATTGCACTAAATAACCTGTAGATTGACCATTAGTGTGACACATGAAAAGAGCAACACAACTTGTAATAAGGAAAAAAGAACTGCTACAGTAATTTACTTTTTGCACTTAAAAACAGACATTTGGAGCTAACTGCGAGACAAGAAAGTGCATTAGTTGCGTAAAACATATGCTGGAATAGTTGTTGGTTCATTCCGCTGTGTCGACCCTGATAAATAAGGGACTGATCCGAAGGAAAATGAATGAATGAATGAATGAATGAATGAATGAAAAGTAGTACAATAAGCCAAATTGGAAAGATTTGAGACAAAAGTCCCTGGTTATTTCAATACTTACAAAAAATAATACGTCCTTTTAAAGAATAGTTCCTTCAAACATGAAAAATGTACTCTTTATTTACTCACCCTGAAGTGGTTCCAACCCTTTTACGAGTTTCTTTCTTCTGCAGAACACTAATTCAGAAGAAATCTGAAAACCTGTAACCACTGACTAGAAAAAAAAAAACCCAAATACTATGAAAGTCAATGGTTACAGGTTTCCAACATATATTCAAAATATCTTCTTTTGTGTTCAACGGAAGAAAAAAAAAATTAAAGGTCCGAAACAAGTAAGTCTGGTTGAAATATATTAGTACACTCCAAAAAAATAACGTTTACTGTTAGTTCAAACTACTTATTTAAAATGAGCTGAAACAACACAATTCTTGAGGGTTTTTTGGAGACAACTTAATTGTTTTACACTGAATACACATAAATGTGTAAAAACTAATAAGTTACCTTAATTCCTTCATGCTGTCCCGACACAAACCGATTGTGTGGAACCCAGCCTTTTTTTTTACAGTGTATATTATTACATATAGCATTTTGGAAAATTATTATTATTTTAAACACTAAAGCAGACTCCTTGAATTTAATATGCTTCCGATACATAAATCAATAGAACTTGATGCAGACACTTAAACAGGACGTCTCAGTCTTTTGACCCACATACATAAATTAACATTAAATATTAATGCATTGACAGACTTACAGCCTTTACCGTTTCCCGCATCGACATCAGTCAAACCTACTGATTTGGCCTTTCAAATGTAGCTGTTTTTGTCATGCCAATGAAGCTCACAGAAAACAGAGGGAGGAAGTCTGCGAGAAGGAGGAGAAAAGAGAGAGGGAGGGAGAAAGAATGCTATGATGTCACACCAGAGCTCTCAAATACAAAGGCAGCCGAGAGAAACACACGCACACACGCACACACACATGCCGTTTCACCAACAACTCCACAGCACACTTCTCCAGCTCTGAATGTGAGTACGTTTTCTCTTTCTCAGCCACTTCAGCAGCGTCTCTTTGTCTTCATTCTCTCTTTAACTCCATCTTCTCTCTCTCTCTCAAACAACAGAGAGTGTTTTATTCCAGTTCCAGAGTCTTGCTTTGTTTCTTTTAGTTACTTTAGAGTCTTTGGGTCTTTGTTTAAAGTCTTAACATGATATTTCAACTAGTTTCAAGCGCAGATTGGTGGTTTTGCTTGAGTAAACTGAGCGGTTGTGATTAAAAAAAGAAAAAAAGGGCAGATGTTTATTAATTTAGCACTCCTTTGTTGGTTTTGAATGGCTTTTGTTAGTTGTTTGGTGGCGAAACATGTCTGACCTGGTGCATGATTGCTTTTGAATACAGAGAGGCTCTTTGTTTGTGAAATGCTATAGCGGAGTAGGATTAATTTCTGGCTGGGAGGAAAGAAAGAAAACGGAGAGGTGGTTAAGCAGTGAAATGCTGTAGTAATCTGTGTAAACACGGACGGGACGCTGGGACTGAATGAGAAACTCAGCTAAATAAAGTCAAATGTTGATGCTGGTTCTGCTAAAGTAAACAGAAAGAGAGAGAGAGAGAGAGAGAGAGAGAGAGAGAGAGAGAGAGAGAGAGAGAGAGAGAGAGAGATCTGGAATCAAACAGAACAGCCGGCTGGATCACAGACTCTAAATGTGAAAACTCACAGCTGCTCTGAGGAACATTTGTCTCAACAATCCTCCTTGAAACACAGCAGGAAAGAAAATCACAGTCTTGCATAAAAAAAGAATAGGGTTTTTTTTTTTTACAAAATGGTCACATCTTAAAGGAACAAATCACTTTTTTAGAAATAGGCTCCCCTCGAGTTAAACAGTTGAGTTTTACCATTTTTGAATCCATTCAGCCCATCTCCGGGTCTGGCGGGAGCACTTTTAGCTTAGCTTAGCATAGATCATTGAATTAGATTAGACCATTAGCATGTCACTCAAAACAAAAAAAACAAAAAACAAAAAAAGTTCGATCCTTTTTCTATTTAAAGCTTCACTATTCTGTAGTTACATCTTGTAAGACTGACAGAAAAGTATATGTTGATATTTTCCAGGTCGATATAGAAGGAACTGTACTCTCATTGTGGCGTAATAATAAAGAAACTTTGCTGTCATACCATGACTTAGAAAAAAGCTACTTTTTTCCCGTTGGTCTTAGTACATGTTGGTCTTAGTACTTAAATTGAAAGATATAAATATTAAAATATCTTAAAAGAAACTCTTTTTTGAATTTTGTTTGAGCGAGATGCTAATGGTCTAATCCGATTCAATGATTTATGCTAAGCTAAGTTAAGTGCTTCCACCAGAGCAGTAGAATGGCTGAATGGAATGACTGTTTAACTCTAGGGGACTTGTAAAATGAGCCTGTTTCCTGTTCCTTTAAGTGTGTCCTGTAGAGCTTTAGAGAAGACACTCAACACTACCTCAATCTGGACTACTAACAGTGCTCAGAGGTCTCTCCATTGGCCTTAATTGGAGAAAGGTGTCATACCCTCTTTGACATTTTGCACAGTATTTTCCTATTATGTTTCTGGAAAGTCTGGAATCAAAAAGCATTTTTTTTAAATGTAAAACTGCTAAGGTCAATGTTATTAGCCCCCTTAAGAATTATTATTGTTTTGATTGGCCACAGAACAAACCACTGTTGTCTAATGACTGAAATATTATTTAAAAAAAATCTAATTTCACAGGAGAGCTAATAAGTTAAGTTATCAGCTAATAAGTTAGCCAGTTAGCAATGTCACTCTGTATAAAGAAATACTGCGCATGATCATGCATCAACCCTTCATTCACAACATCACATTTTTATAGTTACGATAAGGTTGTAGCTTCAGAAGTTTACATTTTCAACCCCCCAAAAACATTGTGTAAATGAAGAGCAAAGATTTATGAAAGGGTTTTTGTCTGTACCCAGCAGGCACAGAAGGTCAACATGACGTCAGATTGGAGTTGTACCCCAACGTCGTGGGATGTTGTATTCTACATGGAAATGAAAATCGGGTTGATGTCAGAACCCAACGTCAGACTGATATCAGTGTCCAACGTCGGACAGATGTTGGATTTTGGTCACTTTCCAACGCAACCTAAAAACAACAAAATATCAACGTCTAATGATGTTACGGCTTGACATTGTGTGAATGTTACCACTATGATGTCTATCAGACGTTGGATTTTGGTAGCCATACCTGACGAATAAATGTCAGTATTTGACATCAATATGATGTTAAGATGTTGGCTCAGTGTTGGACTTTGGTCACTTTCCAACACAACCTAAAATCAACCAAATATCAATGTAATTTGACGTCGTTATTGGTCATTAAAAAAAAAAACGCTGTTCTTGGAAGCTGGCTAGACATTGAATTTTGGTCACCTGACATCACAACCTATTTCTTATCTAATATTAACATCATATGACATTATGCGCCTGCTGGGCAGTTGAAATCACTTATCTGTAAATTAAGCCCCACTTAAATATCAAAATTAAAAATAATTCCTGTATAAGTTCTGTACATTCAGTTTTTTCAGTTGAATCAAATATACTTTTCTATTCATCTCAACTTAAAATCAATCAAACTAAGTTAAACTTTGAATAACTTAAAAAAAATATGTAACACTTTAGTATAGGCACCAATCTCACTATTAACTAGTGGCTTATTATCTGCCTATTATTAAGATATTGACTGTTTATTAGTACTCAAGTACATATTCTCTATGATCTTATTCTCTAATCCTACCCAATACCTAAATCCAACTATAACCTTAATAACTATTAATACAGTAAGCAGCAGCTAACGAATCATTTTTAAATATTCATTCATTCATTTTCATTTCGGCTTAGTCCCTTTATTAATCTGGGGTCGCCACAGCGGAATGAACCGCCAACTTATCCAGCATATGTTTTACGCAGCGGATGCCTTTAAAGCTGCAACTTATCTCTGGGAAACATCCATACACACCAAACCCACGCAAACACGGGGAGAACATGCAAACTCCACACAGAAACGCCAACTGACCCAGCCGAAGCTCGAACCAGCGACCTTCTTGCTGTGAGGCGAACGTGCTATCCACTGCGCCACCGTGAGGCCCTAATTTTTAAATAATGTAATAATAATTATGAGCTAAAAGTCAGTTAATGGTTAATTAATACGGAGAATTGTACATTAAAATAAAGTGCGAACTAAAACCTGACAAAACCTGAAAATTTAAGTTAAACTAACAGAAAAATATTTGTTGTCATTATGTTTTGTCACAACACTTTTACAGTGAAGACGAAATTAAGAAAACTCCAAAAAACTAAATAGCTTCATTAAGCCACCTTAAGCTTTAAAAGAGCAATAAAACAGCTCTCTGCTCCCTTCGGAAGAGGAAATTAGTGTGTGGGAAGCTTTGTAGTTTTAACGAGTGAAATCAGGACGAATAAATGCAGAGATATAAAGTAGTCGGCCATAAACGGTGGCTGAGCAAAACAATGGCAACAGATGCAGAAATTAATCCTTTTTTTCACCTTCTCTTTCCTTCTTCTAGACTGGAATCACATGGCCACAGTGTGGGACAGAACCAGCAGGATCTAAAATGCCAATGTCTAGAAGATAGAAGGAGCTTTTGTGTGAAGAAAGGGCGATAAGAATTCCTAAAGGAGCAGAGAAAGATTTTCATCAGCACACTTTTTCAGAAAACTACAACACACACAAACAAGCAACATGCTGCAGCAAATCCTGGCCGACATGTACATCGACCCTGATGTACTAGAAGCTTTGAATGAAGAGCAGAAGAAGATCCTGTTCCTCAAAATGAGAGAGGAGCAAGTCCGGCGCTGGAAGGAGCGGGAAGAGCAGGAGAGCAAGGGCGAGATCAAAAATGAAAAGCTCCGGCAAAAGAAAGGTATGAACCCGCTCACACCCTTTCTAAGAATACTGCCACGTCTGTCATTCTGATGGCATCAGGAGGAGACAAAGACTGATTACAGAACAGTCAGAGGCTTTTGTATTTCTCGGTCAGGTCATGGTGTTTGCTTTCAATCCTAGTGTGTGTTCATAACTAGACTTCAAAGCAGGCTATTTATTGAGAATATGAAGCTAATTATTGTCATTCTGTTCTAATGACGCATTTTAGTAGTTGAACTGTACCCTTATGGAGAAGCTCTTGAACAATACGTTTGGAGATGCACTGCCGTTAACACACAGACTAGATATTAAAGTCTGTATGAAATCCAAATTTATGATGTTTATTCTGCTAGCGAACCTTGCTATTCTTTAGGTGAACGATTGATTGGTGCAAGTTAATCCACTGGAAAAAAAAGTTTGTTTTGGTAATCTTCAATCAAATCCTGACTATTTTTTCTGTGTTTGGAGTGGCGGTCCTCCATTATTGACGTCAGTTTGACGGCTTTGGCCATAATATTCTTAGCCATGCCCATCTTACTGTTATGGTACGTTCAAACCAGACGCGGATGAAGCATCAAGCATGCGTTATTTACATGTTAAGTAAATGCAAAGACGTGAATAGACATCTTGTGGTGCGATTCGCATGAATGAGGCGGCGCGAATGACACGATTTGGAGTTGGAAAATCTGAACTTCAGCAGACTTTTGTGCTGCGTTAAAGAAACAGGAGCTTTCTCCTGTAGGGGCGTAATTATAGCGTAGCGCCTACAGTTGGTGTCCCAAGGAGAAATCCTCCTGCTGACACTTGACAACAGCTCATCAAACTGGGCTTGACTCAGTCTGAAGCACCGCTGAAAGCTTCTATCATCCAGGTACAGTTTCTGGAGGAGTTGATGAACTCACAGAGCTGGGTGCACCTCTGAATGGATCTAGTGGACTCAGACATGGCGCTGAACGAATCTACGTTGTTTTTCAGCCTTCCTAAAGCACATAAAGCACAGCTACTCAAAACACTAAAAACTCAAAACACACCCTCACTGATGTAACCAATACTAGCACAAAATGTAATAACATCATTTCAAGGCAAGCACATATTTTTGAGACTAAAGCAAATGAAATGTCCTGAAATAGCCACATTATTACAACCTCTGAGACATCCTTCAGCTTTAGGGCCAAAACCCGAGCCAAAATTCCAGCTTTTCAATCCTGAATTTGCACCACAACAGAGTTCTCGCATGCAAATCGCTCTGCAATAGATTACCGTTTATCTCCATAGCATCAGCATTCGCAAGTAGCTGAGCCTTTTTTTGGGATCTACCCTTCTTTAATAGCACAGGCTGCCATAAATTCCTCTAAACATTTCATGTGTTTCTAACACTTTAATGCCCGAGGATGTGCTTTAATAGAGATTTGGGCTTGGAATGTTCTCATGAAGCAGACCAGATGTAAAAATAGAGCAACGTGGAACTGAGATTTTAAAAGAGAGAGAGAGAGAGAGAGAGAGAGAGAGAGAGAGAGAGAGAGAGA
>CAIGQW010054354.1:4329170-4348349 GCA_903798125.1 Danio choprae
GAACCACTTGTTTGGTAAACAAAGTAAGTCTCTCATATATTCATTCATTCATTTTCATTTTCGGCTTAGTCCCTTTATTAATCTGGGGTCGCCACAGCGGAATGAACCGCCAACTTATCCAGCATATGTTTTACGCAGCGGATGCCCTTCCAGCTGCAACCCCTCCCTGGGAAAAAAAAAAAAAAGCCCATTCACAGTCATACACTATGGACAATTTAGTCTACCCAATTCACCTGTACCGCATGTCTTTGGACTTGTGGGGGAAACCGGAGCACCCGGAGGAAACCCACGCCAACACAGGGAGAACATGCAAACTCCACACAGAAAGGCCAACTGACCCAGCCGAGGCTCGAACCAGCGATCAGCGACCTTCTTGCTGTGAGGCGAACGTGCTACCCACTGCGCCACTGTGAGGCCCACTGAATTATAACAAACATTAAATATTCTTCATTAATACTGGAAATTGCTTCTTTGCTATCTTCCAAACTCAAATACACAGACCATTTTTGTAGTATTTGAACTTAAATTTCATTTCAAGCTAAACCCCAAAAAATCTATTAAATCTAAAAAAAAAACAAAAAACAATATGTCTGCTGTCATAATATCCATTCAACTGTCTATCTTTCGCACATACACTCATTCACCACGACTGCAAACACACAATACACCTTGCCTTGGCCATAATAAACTCTCTTTGTCTCTCAGTTGTTTTGATCAGAATATTCTGTCGTGAAGGAAAGGATGTCTACTTCAGAAAGACAGAATAAGAACGACACTGGAAAAGACACCTACAAGCAAGTGAACGAACGTGGAGAAAGAGAAAGAAACTGTACCACCAGCAGGCCCCTAAAGATCTGCCAAACCGCCAGCAGAAAAACCCTGTTTTATTTATAGTGCGGCGTATCCATGGAAACCCGAGAGGTCACTGCAAGCTAGACCTGTATTTCACCCTTGCTCAGGGGAGTAGGATTTCACGGAGAGACGCTCAGATGTGTGTGTGTGTGTGTGTGTGTGTGTGTGTGTGTTTGCGCTCAACGCAGAACCGTGACTGATGGTGGTCACGCAGTCCCCAGAGCAGGCAGTAGGCCCGGTGCATGCTGGGAAGTGTGCACAAGAGAAGCTCAGGCAGACATTTCTGCGTCCTTCTCTGCGCCGAGCAGGTTTTTGTTCGTCCAAACACGTCTCGGCTCTGTGGGAGAGAGTGCCGGAGTATCAAATCTCACGGCATTAGTCAGGGTTGAGCACAAGGTTTCATGTGATACATGCAAAATTTCACCACTAAACGTTTAATTGCCTTGCGAGGATTCTGATCCTTAACTAATTCTGGCATTTTGCAGAATTACAAATTGCGCACTGCAGTTTAGCTCTGTCTGATGTAAGTATTTATAAATGTTGGTCACATTTTAGAGATTTCAACAATGGAGGTACATAAATGATGTAGTTTTATTATCATTTATAATTAGTTTTCATTTGTTAATGTTAGTTGATTACAAAATCACCAATGAAAAATATTTATTAAAAGTTAATTTCAATATTTATTAATACATTCATTAATTAATTATTGACACAGGACTGATGTAATGTGAAATAATTTGAACAGAAGTGCTACTTAAATAATACATTCATTAATTTTCCTTCGGCTTAGTCTCTGATTTATCAGAGGTCGCCACACCGGAATGAACCCCCAACTATTCTGATATATGTTTTATGTTTTACCTTCCAGCCGCAACCCAGTACTGGGAAACCCATACACACTCTCATTCACACACACATTCATACACTACGGTTAATCCATATTCACTTATGTCTTTGAACTGAGGGGGAAACCGGAGCACCCAAAGGAAACCCACACGAACACGGGGAGAACATGCAAACTTCACACAGAAATGCCAACTGGCCCAGCAGAGACTCAAACCAGCGACCTTCTTGCTGTGAGGCAACAGCGCTAACCACTGAGCCACCTTGCCGCACCATATTTAATACAATAATTAGATAATAATGAACATATAAAATTTGTAACAATTTACAATAAGATTTCATTTGTTAACACTGGGGCCTCACAGTGGTGCAGTGGATAGCACGTTCGCCTCACAGCAAGAAGGTCGCTGGTTCGAGCCTCGGCTGGGTCAGTTGGCGTTTCTGTGTGGAGTTTGCATATTCTCCCTGTGTTGGCGTGGGTTTCCTCCGGGTGCTCCGGTTTCCCCCACAAGTCCAAAGGCATGCGGTATAGGTGAATTGGGTAAGCTAAATTGTCCGTAGTGTATGAGTGTGTATGGATGTTTCCCAGAGATGGGTTGCAGCTGGAGCGGCATCCGCTGCATAGAACATATGCTGGATAAGTGGGCGGTTCATTCCGCTGTGGCGACCCCAGATTAATAAAGGGACTAGCCGAAATGAAAATGAATGAATGAATGAATGTTAACACTGGCAACCTGAACTACAAATGGAAAATACCAACACGATATCACAGCAATTCGTAACGTTTTGATTTAATGGCTAATAAGTATCCATTTGTACAATCTCATTAGTACATTTTAGTACAATTTACCCATCCCCCCATGAGGGGTAGGATTTAGGGGTGTGGTTGTGGGCCACTCCTCCTTTTAAAATTTGTACATTTTCATACAAATGAAATCGCAATGAATTTGTATGAAATAGCCACTTTTCGGACAATACGTAAAATAGTTGCCTTTTTTCCGTGTAGACGTCGGAAATTCAAATGCGAAAGGATTTGCGATTTCATTTGAGTTTTGGCAGTTTACATCACAACGCTATTTAGATATGTCATGCTCATAGATCATACGACATGTTGCAAATCGACTTTGCTTTTTCATTTGAAATATGGCAGTCAGGGTGGCACGGTGGCTCAGTGGTTAGCACTGTCGCCTCACAGCAAAAAGGTTACTGGTTCAAGTCCCAGCTGGGCCAGTTGGGATTTCTGTGTAGAGTTTGCACGTTCTCCCCGTGTTCGCGTGGATTTCCTCCGGGTGCTCCGGTTTCCCCCACAGTCCAAAAACATGTGCTATAGGTGAATTGGATTAAATAAATTGGTGTGTGAATGAATGTGGCAGTCACGGTGCGTTTCGCGAAAGCGGAAATGCAAACGGTAATGCGGGATTTACATTTGCATTTGGATTATGTCACAATTCATGCCTCGACATATTGAAAATGCAATTTAAAAAATTCAATTTGCAATTGCTTTCGAAGGTTTTCCGGATTAAAAAAAATTCCCTTCCATAGTTCCTCGCGAGATTACTCATAGAACATTAATTAATCTTAGTTAATCTTAATTTCTACATTTGACTATTCATTCATTAATTTTCCTTCAGCTTAGTCCTTTATTTATCAGAGGTCGCCATAGCGGAATGAACCACCAACTATTCCTGCATATGTTTTACACAGCAGATGCCCTTCCAGCTGCAACCCAGTACTGCAAAATACATTTTACTAGAAATGTATATATATGTATTTTTAATTGAACTGATTTAACGAGGGCGGCGCGGCGGCTCAGTGGTTAGCACTGTCACCTCACAGCAAGAAGGTCGCTGGTTCAAGCCCCAGCTGGGTCAGTTGGCATTTCTGTGTGGAGTTTGCATGTTCTTCCCATGTTCACGTGGGTTTCTTCCGGGTGCTCCAGTTTCCCCCACAGTCCAAAGACAGTATAGGTGAATTGAATAAGCTAAATTGGTCTATTGGTGTATGCATGTGAATGTGAGAGTGTATGGGTGTTTCCCAGTACTGGGTTGCAACTGGAAGGGCATCCGCTGCGTAAAACATATGCTGGATAAGTTGGCGGTATGATAAATAAATAAATGGACTAAGCCTAAGGAAAATAAATGAATGAATGATTTAACAAGAACTATCTAAGAAAAAGCTGTTTCTTATAGCTAACTTTTATCAACTAATAATAACTTGAATTTATGGCAAAAAAAATAAAGATCTGTTGAGGCGATATGGTGATCTTTAAAAGGTAGCATCTTCAATTGTTTTTAGTATATATATATATATATATAAATATATATAAACGTAGTTCACTGTAAGTAAATGCTGTAAGTAAATGACTGTAAGTAAATGCTTTTCACAAGGCAAATTCAGCACAACTCTTTAAGCTTTCAGGCCCCACATTGCATCAGCTCTAAGTTTACATCGATGAAAAACAATTTCCCTAACAAGGACACGACTGCCTAACAAATGCGGCCTACCTGAGAATCATTAAAATAACTACCACATTTTCTAGACGAAAACCCCACAGTTAAGCCATCATTATTTAGGTTGCAAATCTGAAGGCCGGTTGTGAAAATGAAGACGAAAAGCCTTCTGACGACGCTGAAGTAAAACAAATGCATACATTAGGAAAAAGGCTACCCACCAATTCTCGACTGTTGGACGTCCCGGTGGGTGCTGTTGTTCAATTATCAAGCAGATCAAACAACCCAACTGCCGCCTTAAACGAGGGGACGTCCCTGTGCGAACAAGAACAACACATGTGAGGAAAAAAAACCACGGAAGAGCCACTGATCACTTTGAAGGAGCTACAGAGTTCAGCAGCTGAAGGTGCGCTAGTCAAGCATATCAAACGCTCTGACACTGGCTTGTATGGAAGGGTGGCATAAAAGAAGCCATTACTCAAAGGAAACATGTGAAAGCACGTCCGGAGTTTGCCAAAAAAGCTTAATAGCGTCCCGCTTACAATGTGGGAAACGATTTTGTGGTCAGATGAGAACAAGATAGAGAGCGTTTTAGCAAAAATTCAAAGCAATTGATGTGCTGTAAATCTAACCTCATTGCAGAAAAAGCACAATGCCTCGAGTGAAATATAGTGGGGGTTGCATCATATTGTATGCCTGTGTTTTATCAGCAGGGACTGGACATCTTGTTAGGATAGAAGAAAAGACGGGTGGTGCGAACTATAGAGAGGCGCTGCTCTAAATACAATACAAATACCATACATTACTGATTCTGAGGTAATACAGAGCTTACCGCATCACAGACTGAAAGCTGAATGGGAATGAGAATTTGACTGAATATTCAGAAATTTTTTTTTGCAGTTGTTGTTTGTTGTCTGATCCTGTATTAGATTTTTGAAAGTAATTTAGACAACATCAATTTACTTCTTTTACTAAAGAAAGAAAGAAAGAAAGAAAGAGATTGAAAGAAAAAAGAGATTGAAAAAAGAAAGAAAAAGGAAAGAAAGAAAGAAAAAAAAATGAAAGAGATTGAAAGAAAGAAAGAACGAAAGAAAGAAAAGAAAAAGAGATTGAAGGAAAGAAAGAAAGAAAGAAAGAAAGAAAGAAAGAAAGAAAGAAAGAAAGAGATTGAAAAAAGAAAGAAAAAAGAAAGAAAGAAAGAAAAAAAATGAAAGAGATTGAAAGAAAGAAAGAAAGAAAGAACGAAAGAAAGAAAAGAAAAAGAGATTGAAGGAAAGAAAGAAACAAAGAAAGAGATTGAAAAAAGAAAGAAAAAAGAAAGAAAAAAATGAAAGAGATTGAAAGAAAGAAAGAAAGAACGAAAGAAAGAAAAGAAAAAGAGATTGAAGGAAAGAAAGAAAGAAAGAAAGAGATTGAAAGAAAGAAAGAAAAAAAGAAAGAGATTAAAAGAAAGAAAGAAAAATAAAAAGGGATTGAAAGAAAGAAAGAAAGAAAGAGATTGAAAGAAAAAAGAGATTGAAAAAAAAAAGAAAAAAAGAAAGAAAGAAAAAAATGAGAGAGATTGAAGAAAGAAAGAAAGAAAGAAAGAAAGAAAGAAAGAAAGAAAAATGAAAGAGATTGAAAGAAAGAAAGAACGAATGAAAGAAAAGAAAAAGAGATTGAAGAAAGAAAGAAAGAAAGAAAGAAAGAAAGAAAGAAAGAAAGAAAGAAAGAAAGAAAGAAAGAAAGAAAGAAAGAAAAATGAAAGAGATTGGAAAAATAAATAAAGAAAGAAAAAAATGAAAGAGATTGAAAAAGAAAGAAAGAACGAAAGAAAGAAAGAATGTTTAACACATTGCTAGCATGAATTATGTTGCTAGCATTTCTAAACATGTTTAATATTTTGCTACACAGAACGTTACAATAATATTTCACATTTGGCTGTTTTTAGGAACCAAATAAAAGTTTTCTAGGAGCATTCATAGTTCTGTTTTTAGTGGCTAATATGTGCTGCTAACACAAATTAGCGTGTTATTAGCATGTCTTAACACTTCTCTGACATGTTTTTAACATGTATACCATTTGGCTATCATAAATGTTCTAATATGTTTCTCTCATAGTTTAAACAGCACATTTCCAGCATGTTTATTAACAAACTTTAACACGCGTTGCTACAATATAAGATGTACCACAATGTTTGAAACAGCATGCTATACTAACATATTTTAAGGTGTTAACACAGTGGTTTAGAAGGTTGCTGACAGTAATTAGTGAATTCTAGCATGTTTTAGCACATTGCTAACACGATGAATGTCGATAGTGAGTCACTTTACTAACATGTTTCTAATATGTTGAACATTTTGTTATCACACATTAACAATATGTTAAGTTTCTAGCATGGTTAGAACATTGTTACCATGTTTCTAGCATATTTTACCACATGGTTAACATCTGTTGCTACTAGGTTTTAATAAATAATTTGATTACTGCTAGAATTGCTTAACGGATTGCTAGCATGCTTTATGCCAGGGGTCACCAAACTTGTTCCTGGAGGGCCGGTGTCCTGCAGATTTTAGCTCCAACCCTAATCAAACACACCTGAACAAACTAATCAAGGTCTTACTAGGTATACTTGAAACACCCAGGCAGGTGTGTTGAGGCAAGTTGGGGCTAAACCCTGCAGGGACACCGGCCCTCCAGGATCGAGATTGGTGACCCCTGCTTTATGCTGTTAGCATGTTTTAAACATGTTTTAGCATTTTACTGCCATTTAGGCTGTAGCAAAATGCTAACAAGAATTAACTAGCCATTAGCTTGTTTAGAATTTTGCTATCATAAATTACTGTTTTACAAACAATAAAGTTTTGTTAGCTTGAAGCTCTGGAATGCTTCCTCCGTAGATCACCAGTGGATGGGCAGAGTTCATTTTTGGTTGATATGTTTCAGGAGGCTGTTACCATAAATTAATATGTTGCTAGCATATTTCATCACATGGTTATCATATGGCTATTGGTAAAGTCAGTTAACATTTTGTTAATTATATTTAGCAGTTTGCTATTGAGTTAATATGTTGACAGGATGTTTTATTACATGGTTAACATGTTGCTAATATGAATGTTGTTAGTATGTCTGTATACTAAACTGTACTATATTATACTATACTATACCATTTAGGCTGTAGCACAATGCTAACATGTATTAACTGTTAGCTGGTTAAGCATTTTGCTATCATGAATATAAGTATGTCTGTATACTATATTATACTATACACTGTACTATACTAGTATGACTATACTAAAGTGTTGCTAGCATGCTTCATGTTGCTAGCATTCTCTTTCTATCAGAGAACGTTGGCCTGTTTCTTACGTTTATCACACAGTTAAATGTTTTTAAACATCATTTCACATATTGCTAACTTAAATAACCATGTCACTGTCATGTAGGCTATATCACAATGCTAGCATGAATTAACACATTGCTAGCTAACATGAAATAACAAACCCAGCAACATATTTTAAAATATCACCATGTTTTAAAGCATTGGTATAATGTTTTCAACATGATTTAACACTTCGGTTTAGTACAAAATGAAAGCTATGTGTATTTATTGTTCAAAGTCAATTTCAGTACCAATAAAAATGTATTTGTATTATTATTTATATTTAATAATTAAAACTAAATAGTAAATACAAGAATATCATTAACTAATTGTTTTGTTCCATTAACCTAATGCAGAATATTCAAGCATCAAACATACATGTCGACTTGCCCCAGTTTCTCATTTATTAAACAAAGACACCTACATTGTAATGAGGATTAAATTGAGTATAGGTCCCTATTTGACGTTTTTTGTCCTCTTTGTAATGAAACCAGTGCCATCAGTAGGCAACAACGCAGCATGTGTGTGTGTGCTTGATGAGTATGTGACGGAAATCTGATTAGAGATAAAGCTGTAAACTTTGTTAGCTTGCAGAGGTGACAGCGTCAGACACGGTAGATCAGACAACTCCCTCCTCCTCTCTCTCTCTCTCTCTCACTATCTCTCTCTCCCTCTCTCTTTCTCCTGCTCGCCTTTAGGCCAATTCAATAAAGCCGGGCCCTTATTTACCATCAGAAGGCACGGCAGCACACTGGACTGTGGTGAGAAGAACAATGGCCCCTCACAGCCCCGTCTTTACACAACGCTACCCACGGCTGACGCTGTCCCGCCCCAGCCCAAAGGCCTGATGCTGCGCTGATAGAGATCAGAGTCACGCCAGCTTAGTTTGAGCTCATACAGAATGAGTACGGAGAATCAATCTTGCATTTTAGAACTCTGTCATGCTCTTATGTGGACTGTTTGCTCGTAGGCTTCGTTGTTCGTTTACATGAGGAATAGTTCTATTTCAGTAATTACTTCAGTCATCATTTACTTACAAGCTGTTTTTCGGCAAAACACATGATGGAAAAAAATGTCTAGAATTTCTGCTATGTTTTCAGTTAAATAGTTGGGTTTTTTTTTGTTTAAAGTACTAACATGCTAAAATGGGTAAAACAATATGCCAATATAAGACAATAACACTTTTACAAAACGTAAGATAAGTCTTTGGTGTCTCCAGAATGTGTTCAGCTCAAAATACCCGTCAGACTATTTATTATATAATGATGAAAATGCCCATTTTGGAGTCAGAGAAAAGTGTAGCTGTTTTTGTAGCCTGTGCCTTTAAATGCAAACGAGCTGGTTCTCCCCGCCCACCGTTCTCACGTGGGTGTCTGTTCTTCTGCTGCGTCCCGTCACAGCAGTTAAACAGCAGTTGGTGACAGAGACAGATGTGTATAAAGCAGACATCCAGTTTATTAGTCAAAAATACCAAGTAGGGTAATTTGATGTATTTGTGGTGGAGTATATTCAAGCATTTCTGAAATGAGTCACACAAATGTCAATACAAAGTTCGCAGTACACACACGTTTAACTTTGCACTGTTTTTGCACGTCTACTTGCGACAAGTGTGACAGGATACAAGTTAATATTCACTGCTGTATGGTAACCATATAATCTTTGTCATGCTCTTGTGTGGATTGTTTGCTCGTAGGCTTCGTTGTTCGTTTAGATAAGGAATAGTTCTATTTTACTAATTACTTCTGTCATCATTTACTCACATGCTGTTTTTCGGTAACACCGAAATGAATGAAATGCATCACCAGCCAACAAGAATCTACTAAACATTAAAGAGTTCAAGTATGTAGAGCAGCAGATGGCATAACTTTAGCGTGCACTTAAAATAACCAGAACATTATGATGTGCTGTTATAGACACTAATATACGTATAGTTATTTTTACAGTTAGCATTATTCTTACGAACTTATGCACTTTATTTTTAGTCATGCAATGACATTATCTAAAGAACAAACCAAATTAAAGTCATATTTCTTGTAATCTTAACTCTAATCTTAATTTTAAATATTTAAACTGGTGCACTGAAACAAAAAGTGTGCATTTTGGCAACATTGTTTCCAGGAAACGACATAAGGGTGAGTAAGCGATGAAAGGATGTTCATTTCTGGGTGAACTGTCCCTTTAACAGAATGTTACGATACTAAGGACAGGGTAGATGGTGAAATCTTTTGTTCCCTGTAGGAAAGACTTTCACAAACACACATGGACACGCACAGACCATTACGACTTGATATCCAGCGTGGCAAGATCACACACACACACACACATACACTGGGGTCAGTGGCAGTCAGTGAATTAGTCACATGGCGGTGTGTTAATGAAGCAAACCTTCACAAACTATTTAATCATTAACATCAGGTTTCTACTGCAGTAGTGGCTGCATTCTCCCGCCCAATCTTAAGCACACACACATACACACACACTGAGAGCGACACTCGCTGTCTGTGACACACTCAGCCCGATTCGACTGCATCTCCTGAGACAAATCCATTTTATCTCTCCTAGACTGCATCTGCCTGTCTCCATCTCGCCGTCTCTGTCTCACTGTAACACACACACTCACTCTCTCGTTTACTCACTTACACATTATCTGCCTGCTCCAGTCTGCTTGCTTTCTACTTCCTGTCACACTCTCTCTCTTTGTTCCCCTTCCTCTCACAACACGCAGACACAAACACAAACATGCGGTGCTCAGATCATCAGGGTTTACTGTACTAATATTCCACTCTGACAAACACACCCCACAGAGTTTTAAGGGATCCGGGGCATTGTTTTACCCATCAGCGAGCAGGTTATATCATATAGAAGGACCTCAGTGGCTAGAAAACTTAATTTCTTGCTGTTCACAGAATGACTTTAGAGAGAAATCCCTGACTGAAATGCTTAGACAATGAAATTGCCAACAATGTTGACAATGAACAAACCTCCATACTCTAGAGGGCAACAGAGGTGAACTGATGGTCTGTATCAGCAAACTCAAAAGTCTCCAATGGGCACTTTATAGTGAAAAAGATCATGGCGGCCATATTGAAGGGTTGTTTCCAACTGAAATACACAAAACTCAAAGGACCCTCCATAATGAAGGATCCCATGATTCTTCGCAAGCTTAATTTAGGTCTCATGTGACGCACAAGTACGTTTTTAGGAACAGTTTTTTTAATCCCTTTACCCATTGTCCCTTTGAAATTCATACTCTGAAAGGTAAACCCTACGAAGGGATTAGGGCAGTGAGATGGAACGCAGACCAGTTGTGCAGAAAAGAGAATGATATTAAATTTGCGATTGTTCCTTCGTCGGGTGTAATAGAAACAATCAGCAGCAATTTTTTTTCTGTACTGCTAAATTAAGAAAATGCTAAGTATTGTGTTATTAATGTACATTAATTTTTAAAACTGAAGACTGTCTGATGAAGAGCCATGTGTTCGAAACGTTACACGCTTTGTGTCAGCCTTTTTTTATTTAATACATTTGTATTTTTGGAGCTTTGGTGTTGCCGCCTTTTTGAATATATATTTTGCACTTTTTGCAGTTTGGCTGAGCACCCAGTTAAAGTGATGTGTACATCATGCTTTTGTACATTTTCTTCATTAATTTTTAAAAGCCAGTGTCTGACGCACATGTCAAAAAACAACAGTGTACCTGAACTTGGTTTGAGACAGCCCATTTTAAGGTCACTCTAAGAGTGACCTTAGTTTAAAAGGGCACTTGTAGAATTCATCATGAACTTTTTGTCAGACAGAGATACACACAAGCAAATCTGAAGCATCGCAATGAGACGCAGTGTCTTGTTCCCCTTCTCAGTGAATCATGGTTGCGTGTAATCTGAAATGCTCCGATTCAAACATTGCACTGCATCCTTAAGGTGCTATTGAAAAAAAAACTCCTCCTCCATGCTAAGGGGATGAGTGCCTTAATGGCTTACATTAAGTCAAAGAATTTAATGAGTTTTAGTCTTCAAGGAATGTACCAGCGGCAGTTGTTACATAGGGTGTTTTCACACTTGGAGTTCGACTGACTAATCTGAAAAAAACTGTACCAGAGCTCTCATGAACTGTACCCCAGACTACCCTTTGCAGACTTGGGTACAGTTCACGGGTACACACCGAAATTCAGAAGTCACACCTCAGAAAAGCGAGTCTCTAAACTAAAAGGAGGTCTAGACACATTCAACACTTAAGGTCTGGTATACACCAAGCTGATATCAAAGAAGTATGGAACCTGGACCAAAAAGCTGCATGTGAACAAAGCGGATGACAGCTGACTGAAACAAGAACATACACTTGCGCCTACAAGGAAGAATGTATCTTTCCGTACCCAGAGGTGGCAGTAGTCTGTATTGTCATTTCACAAAGGGGAACCGAAACTAGTGCTGCACACATACAAACAGTAAACAAAGCAGTAATTATGTACCATTTTCACAATACTCCTTGCTCCCCACAGAGTGATTCACTCATCCAGATATGTCTGATAATCCATATCGTTTGCAAATAATTAAGATATGTGATGAAATGACAGCTGGCTTTTTTGTATTCTCTCTTAACTTGGGTTGTTGGCTAACTATTGTCACTTTAGTTTTTGTTCTCACACTCTTTCTTCTCACAATTAGAGTGCTCACAGATGGCCGATATAGATTCATTAAATCATGCAAACTCCCTCCGATTTGAAGCCAATCAGATGCTCACCAATGGCCCAATGCTGCCCAATGGCTAACCATCAGCTTGGTGTGTCAGATCAACTCAGAACTGTTTTTAGTTAGAGTTCCACGAAATAGGAGTCTCAGCTTAATGAGGAGTATCAGGTTTAACTACCTTGCCAAGCTCTAAAAACAGAGACCTCAACAAGACAAAACTTTAAAGCAGTAAAAAGTTTACCTACGTCTAATACTCAAGGCAAATTCTCAAGTAGGCTCACAGAGAACTTCTATCTGGTTGGAGCTCTATGGAAGGGGGATCTCAGAAAGACAACACTATACAACACCAACATTCACTGAATGTCAACAGTAGCAAGGAACTAAATTCTATCAAAGAAAATTATAAATCTTGTGAGGATCCTAGCTCAATTGGGGGACTAGTTCTTCTCTGGCCGAATAAAGATGCAGTTGCAGTTTAGCCAGCAGAAGGCTAGCTCATCAATGGCCTCCAGTACAATAAGTGTCCTTCTTGGTAGAGTTGCAGGTTCCAGGCAGTCCTAAGTGTTTTAGCTTTGGGTAAATTAGACAATGCAAATTAATCAGTCGGGCAGCAAGCAGCTACAGTGGCCCCCTAAACTAACATGCAGCAGGAAAGGTCCAGAAAAGGAAAAACATACTGATCAAGTTCCTTCCTGAGCTTCACCTACTATCCCCATGGTTGCTCCTGCTATTACAAGGGATGTAAATTGCAAGGTATAGGTTCTCAACTGCCACATCACAAGGGAGAATCAAGCAAGAGAAGGACTTTACACTCTGAATGCATCAAAATGAAACCATTTAGCTACTTCAAGAGCCAAAAAATCTCCATGCAAATAATAGATTCTTATCCACTGAGAGAGAATTCAGCAATAACAGAGGTCCTTTACCTTTACTGCAGCACCATTAGTGCATCCTATGTCTTTGAGAGCCAAACATGCTCCTTACAAATACTAGGAGCCATGGGAGCAGCCAGCTTTGACACCAATATTGAGTCCCACCAACAAACTTTAAAAGAATGAAAGGAGTGATAACAGTGATGGACAAGAGAGGACCAAGCCTTACCCCTTACCCCTTCCACTTCCCCCTACCCTTTCAGATTTGCAAGTTCATGTGAAGGTGTAGGAATGGCTCAATTCTGTTTTGGTTGGAGGTGTAGAGGTAGAGGGAAGTGCCAAATAACCCTTCAAATGAAGATTTTTCAGGACCACATTACAAACAAAGGGGTATGAGAAATTGAGAAATTTGAGAAATTTTCCTGAATACACCAGCAACAGCTGGAAGATGACTGTCAAAGCAAGCAAGGAGACCCACAAATGTAAAAAATTGTAGTGAAAAGGATTTTTACTGCAACAAATCATTCATGTTTTATAGTCATGCTATTAAAAAAGATTTTTTTTTTAAATGAAGGCTCATACATTTTCAGGATGAAAACTAACAATGTTTTTAGTTCAAATACAGCGCAATACAACTTAATGAGTAATCTGGTAAATGTTACTGTGCTTGCACCTTCTGGAATGACTACTGCAGATGACATCTCATGTGACTGATAGCTAGTGATGACATATGATGACGTGTTTCGAGGACCAAGGGGAAGGTGTAGGTATAGGGGTATAAAATAGAATTGGGATTGGACCTTATTGTTGCTTATTTATGTTAGTGTGTGAGTCATCCAAGAGAGGGTTTTTTATTGATAAATTTTGCATTCATAATTCATCATCACTTCCTACCTCCTTTCATTGACTTTAAACTTTGCTACATTGATGCCAAACCGCAGGAGGAAGGAGGCACACACTGTTAGAGAACTCTTGCCACGAGGGTAAATGATATCCCCTAATATTCTGCATATCGGTATGATATTAAGTCCGATTGAAAAGAGTCTGCCACAATGAATGCCAAAGGATAATTCTTGGAGAGCTTGTCGTGGGGTCTCCAAACACATTTGTCATAGTGTAACTGTTTCTAACTTGACACACCATCTTAGCTGTAATGCGTGTAGTGTAAGATACTAAAAAACAACACAATGGATTTATATTAAATTATATAAACAATACTCACATAATGCAATGCAATGGGACACAACATACCCTCAACAGTAAACAGATGCTTCATTTGATTTGTAGCATATTCCATGTGTTTGTGGTACTTCTGACATTTTTGAGAAGATATATTTGCATTGGTTAGTTTGTCAGGTTCAGTATAGGCAGTTTTTTTTCTACATCTTTGCACTGCACAGCATCTTGCAGCTTCTCCATCTTTTTGCTGTGTTTGGTCTCTGTAGCTATCCCCTACCACATGTGTGAATTGTGGGTGGGGCTAAAGAAGCAATAAGGGCTGAACAAAAAAAAATGACATAAAATTGATAAGTCTATGGTATGTAAACATAAACCTAGCATAATTTTTGTGGTAAGTTTTCTCTTTTAGGTCAATTAATGTCATAGTTAGCTAACTGTTGACGTGTTTAAACTATAGCTAACTGAACAATAGTACATCTGGTTTAATGGCATAATTATCTAAAGAAAACTATCGCTCCTTGGTTAATGAAGTTTGTTACAGCTAGTTTCCAGCCTTAGCCCTGCTTATGGAGTATTCCTCTTACACACACACACACACACACACACACACACACACACACACACAGTGCACTTTGAACGGTCTCTCTCTCCTCTGTGAAAATGTGTCCTTGGTTCTGTTGCCATGGCCAGTAACTAACCTGTCCTCACCCTCACAAGCATGTGGTTTCTCTCTCTCCTCTTTCCTAAAAACTTTCCTAACTACCTTGTGCATCTCTCTTACTTTAGTTTCCAGTTTTAAATTGTCTCTCTCACCTTCCTCATTTTATATTTCATCACTATACTGCTTTCTATATCGGTCCATCCTCCTCCACAAATCAGTATCGCTCTCTTCTTCTCCTTCTCTCTCACTCTCTCTCTCTCTCCCTCAATCGCTCATCCTGCTGGGCAGCAGTGCCCGCTGGCACATTGGCAAGCTGGTGTCGCGGCGGGCACGAGCCAGCGAGGACAGCAGGTGACACAGATTTGCGGAAAAGCAGAATTAGAGGTGCGGGAACCACCGAGGGGAAGCGCTCATGTGGAAAATGGGAAGTCAGGGAATAAGGGAAAAAAGGAACAGAGAACACTTAAAAGTTAAAACTGAATTAATGAAGCTAGAACTGTGATTCTTTTGAACCTGGATTTAAGAGTAAAATTGGGGGAGGAGGGTGAATATAACAAAAAATCATCTGACCTCAAGTCTGTCATCTTGTGACTATGAAATATTGTCCACTTAATGTCTTGCACGGATTATGCTTGTGTGTCCAACCTGATGTAGGTTGACTTAAACCCACATTTGACTTAAAGCAGTTTATGGCAGTTAGAAATTGTGTTTGACTTGAAATCAATCCTGCAGATCCCATGCGACTTTGAGGCATGCCAATAAAGTACCTCAAAAGCAATTCAAGTGTACCTGAATGGCTCATTCTGCCCGGATTCACCAGAGACAGCAATCACATGTTTTTTGGGGTTTTTTTCTAACTCATGGGTGCAAAACTTGCCTCAACACACCTTTCTGGAAGAGTCTAGTGTACCCAATAAGAGCTTGATTAGCCGGTTCAGGTGTGTCTAATTGGTGTTGAAGCTAAACTCTGCACAGAAAATATTGCCAGCTGTACAGATTTTTTTTAATGTATACTGCAACATGAAAATATGGCTGATAATTCGGCTGCTGATTTGAAACTGCGAGCATGAGTACAGAATAACTCTGTGTACAATATCCCTTAGTAAGTTATTTATTAACAGTCCCTTGTGTAGCACTATAGCCTCTGCTGAATTACCAGCCTCCCCTCAGGTCCTAATGCCTGTCCGATAACACAATTGATTCACAAGGATGAGCTGTAAATCTTAGACCAGGAAAACAACATGCATCATATACGTCGGTCGCACATAACATGCAAACACATCAATTCATTTTACAAGACATGCGTTAAGCTTTGAAATAAAAATCCCCACCTAAACACCACTGCACATTATGGAAAAGCCAAGATAAAGTTTAAAACTACTCAGTGCTCGTCAAAAATAATGTAATATAAACAGAGGATGGCTTGAAGGTGAGTAAATTATGTAATAAAAATTTTTGGGTGACTCTTCTTTTAAGATTATCTATAGTCTAGTATCCTACAAAACAATAATAACATTTGCAGTAAGACAATAAATGCACTAAAATCTTAATCCAAGTCTCTCACTTCAGCCAATATGGATTAAAGATTTTTACATCCCCCTGCACTTCAGCTTCACATAAGATTCACATCAGGTCTAAACAAATGGTTGCTAGAATCAAAGCATCCCACCCACGAAATATCTGCTATACTGTGGCAGTAACCAACCACTTATTCACACAATTACAAATTTTTATATGGTCAGTGGCACACACTCTATTGGGATAAATAAATACATAAATAAAATATGGTTTGTGTTAATGTAATGCATAGGTCTCAAACTCTAATCAAACACAGCTGATTCAACTAATCAAGGTGTTCAAGACTACCAGAGACTATAAAGCAGGTGTGAGTTGGAGGTGGTTGGAGCTAAACTCTGCAGAGCTGCGGCCTTCCTGGAATTGAGTCTGAGAGCATTGGTGTAATGCAAACCACTGGAGCACTCACACAGTCTGCTCCTGTCCACAAGTGGATCATATGGCCAAGTCGCCACTAGTCTCGCATAGCCAGACCTCAGATTGTCGGCTGAAGGTCTGGGAACTTTGGCCACTTTAAATGGTCAAGGACCACCCACGATACTATATGACTGACAGGTTACCCGGCACGCAACCATCCATCATTCATTCACAAACATCTTTTAATATGTACAACAATGATGCATATTCTTGATCGTCTGTCTGCTAAACATATAGGAATTCAGTAGAACATGTTCTGAGATTCGTTTATTATTTTGGCGACACATTTCTACAGAAAGATCAGGCAGACTGAGATGACTGATTTTTTCTTGCTATAATTGTGAGCATTCACAAATAAAAAGATACTTCACTGTTTTGGACGATGTCTTTCTCTTATCTTTATGACCAAAGTGACAGAAAAATCTGAAGGTTTTTCACTACTATTAGAAAAAAGCGAGTATAAGCATATCTGCGTGTATGTCGACATCACGGGTTAAAACCTTACGCTCGGGCGGCGCGGTGGCGCAGTGGGTAGCGATGTCGCCTCACAGCAAGAAGGTCACTGGTTCGAGCCTCAGCTGGGTCAGTTGGCATTTCTGTGTGGAGTTTGCATGTTCTCCCCATGTTCGCGTGGGTTTTTTTCTGGGTGCTTCGGTTTCCCCCACAAGTCCAAAGACATGTGCTATAGGCGAATTGGTTAAAGCTAAATTATGTGTGTAAATGAGAGTGTATGGATGTTTCCCAGTGATGGGTTGCAGCTGGAAGGGCATCCGCTGTGTAAAACATATGCCAGACAAGTTGGTGTTCATTCCGCTGTGGCGACCCCTGATTAATAAAGGGACTAAGCCGAAAAGAAAATGAATGAATGAATAATAAACGCTCATAGTCACAAAGTCATCCTCATATGAACAGATGGGAGTCATAAATGTCTCAGAAGACATTTTTTACTTAAAAACCCACAAACTTAATCAAGAATTTTTATAATCCTGCATGTAATATATGTTTATTAATGAGCACTGTCATCAATATAAACATCACAGCTTTTGTATACGATCAGACTTGTTTCCAGGCGGACAGGTTCAGATTGCAGCACACTCGACTCCCAGAAATCCAGTATATTTAAACCAATCAGAGGACTGAAGATCTGCTGTTTTCAGAGTGTGCCAAATGTATCAGATGTTTGGCCACAGGACCGTGGGCAGTGCTGGGCATGACGTCTGAGACTAAGTCAAATATATCGGACCCATCTGAACAGAGTACAGTATTTTAAAGCGCTGTGGAGGAGATTAGGAGGAGAAACGGTTAGACAGACTCAGCAATACTGTTAAACTGTGCCTGTCATAAACTGTCAACCGAGGCTTCACCGAGCTCAATGGCTCTGGCTGAGCTGTTACATTAACGAAACACTATTTTTAAAAAGGGGGAGGGGCTGCTCGATATGTCCCACCTCATTTCCTGCTTTAGTTGAAATTACACAGCATCACACACACAAACATTCTCAACTAGTTAAAAGTCAGCACATTTTTAAGAATACAAATTATTCAGGATGGTCTTAACAATTTATGTTGAAGAGCAAAACTTCAAGGTGTTGTCAAGTAATCTTTGTTTTCTTTAAAAGCTCTATAATAAAACCCCACTGGAAAATGTCAAGGGAGCCAGTGGTGGTTTTGACGTCACTGCTGCAGCACTCAATTCAGAACACCTTAGCAACCACATAGCAACACGCTGACAACTACTTAAAACAACTGCATAGCAACTTCTTGGCAACCAGGCAGAATCTGGGGATTATCACTGAGGCTTTAATCACTTCATGCACAACATTTATATTCATACTGTCGAAACAGTAAGAGTAGCATGCGGTATGCTATTCTGAGGACAGCCATTGTGCGCACAGTGCATCAGACGGTCAGTGAACGGACTGTGGGTGGTCTGTAGGCATGTTGCCCGAGGCTTCTGAAAAGGTAATAATTATTTCGAAAACACGAATAAGACAACTAGCTTTACGTGAAACCATCAAATAAATAAAAAGATGAAGCACGAAAATGGAAATTGAGTGGTTGAGATTGTCCAAGTCCAGGCGACGAGATCACAACAGGAAGGTAAAATATGTTCCAGTGACACTGAAAAGGGGGCGAAAGAAAGATTGAACAGGATACTGGGAAGTGTCGTGTAGCCTGCAGTGGTCAATTCCCCACGGTACCGCTTCCTTTGTCAAATACCCTCGCTACCATCCTCCAAACACACACACACACACACACACACACACACACACACACACACAA
>CAIGQW010054354.1:4348449-4366444 GCA_903798125.1 Danio choprae
ATCTTATCACCATGCAGTGGCAGCTCTCTCTCTCTGGACTCTGGGTGAATTCCCTGTGCTGTCAGGGCCCTGTCACATCAGCAGAGCTAACAGAATATAAGAGAGAGAGAGAGAGAGAGAGAGAGAGAGAGAGAGAGAGAGAGAGAGAGAGAGAGAGAGAGAGAGAAAGAGAAATGTCGAGAGTGAGACAGACAGAAGTAAAGGTGGACAGGAAAAAAGAGAGAGAGAGGCAAAAATACTGTTTGTGTACTGTATAGATTCACAGCCATAGGCTACGACTCAGCTAACCTTCCTCCACCCCTCACAACTGAGCTCTACTTCAGCTTCTGCTTCAGAGTTGCACAGCTGCATAAAACATCCTCAGTTAGATTTCTGGCCCTCAAGCAAGGTATAGACTTCACCTGCAGCAACTCATGCAAGCTTAAATCCACCGGTTTATCAATGTCATGTCTAAGAAAAGATTCATAATATGACTTTCAATAGCCGTATCTGCTGGAATTCGTAATGTATGTATATTTTGCTGCGTTTTATCAATTAAGATATTTTAAAGTCCCCCTATTATGGATTATGAAGGGTCATAGTTTTTTGGGGGGCTCTCCTAAAACAGACTGATATGCATCCAAGGTCAAGAATCACTTTTGTTGTGTTATAATATGGATTTATAGTTACTTAATTAATCCAACGTCTCCCATATTATTTGTTTAGCGATTAATTTTTCCAATCCCCTCCTTTGCATGATGTTAATCTGCAATGATGGGTCCAATGACCCAGACTGTAGTGACTGGTCTACTGATTGACCAAAGCATCAAGAAACAATGTTACAGTACATGTGTGAGCCCAATGCAGAAACATATTGATAAGCTCAAAAGTGTGTTAAAATTGGTAAAGGTAGAGGCGCACTTGCGTTTTCCACATGATTTTAGACATGATATGTGTATGGCCCCATATCCAGTTAACCTGAGAGATACAATCTGCACAGAGCGAATATAACACACACAACTAAATACATATTTTGCAAGCTACAGACAATTCAATTCAATTCATCTTCATTTCTATAGCGCTTTTACAATGTAGATTGTGTCAAAGCAGCTTAACATAGAAGTTCTAGTAAATTGAAACTGTGTCAGTCCAGTTTTCAGAGTTCAGTTAAGCTCCTTTCAGTGTGGTTTAATTTTCACTGCTGAAAGTCCAAACACTGAAGAGCAAATCCACCGATGCGCAGCTCCACAAGTCCCAAACCAAGCAAGCCAGTGGTGACAGTGTTGAGGAACAAAACTTCACCAATTGATGAAAGTGAAGGAAACAAATCTCGAGAGAAACCAGGCTCAGTTGGGCACGACCATTTCTCCTCTGGCCAAAGTTCTTGTGCAGAGCTGCAGTCTAGGCGCCGGAGGCTGGAGAACGCTGGACGTCCATCGTGGAGAAGCTGCAGGTGTAAGTAGGTCACCGGCGGGTGTTCAGGCTGGCCCACGGGATCAATGCGGAGACTCACTTGGGGTCTTTCAGGAATCATTTCGTCTCATGCTCTCCACTCCTCCATGACTACCACAGCATCTGCTCAGGATATGGCCTAGTCCAGAATTATGGAGGCCTAAGGATAATGAAATCAGTATTTACAAGTTGTGATTCGAAGGAAGAAGAACCTGGTCGAAAATAACTTCATACTAAGTCCTGGCAATGTCTGACAAAGTTCCATGTACATCAATAGTCTTTGGTGCTGATCTTTCCTTTAATAACAGACAAATCGCACACTGTAGGGTAAGATGCTGTAGCAGTCATCGTTCAAATGTCTGGAACACACCACAAGGTTGGGGCTTTACTGTGGTATTGTTAATTAACTATTTATTCCTCACATGCAATTACATTTATTCATTTATGCAATTTCCAAAAGTTATCAATAAATGTACGTTACTTGTTTATGCTCACAAGTCATGGAGTCTCCATTTATAATAATAATACCATATTTAATAATGTTTTTACTCCAAACTCACTACAATAAACTTTAAACTGACAAAGTCCCTGGCAATGTCTGACAAAGTTCCATGTACATCAATAGTCTTTGGTGTAACAAATCTTGTAACAAGTAACAAAACCCACATTGTAGGGTAGGTTGCTGTAGCAGTCATCGTCAATCCTAAAATGTCTGGAACACACCACAAGGTTGGGGCTTTACTGTGGTATTGTTAATTAACTATTTATTCCTCACAGCCTCAATTTTAGGCATTAAAAAACAATTCATGTACAAAGCATCTTCATGTCATAATGCAATCCTATGACCCCACAATCCACTACAGTGTTTGAAGGGGAGAGATGGTTCAAGTATTCCCGGGTCTGTGCATGTAATAAGTGGGTGGGCAATGTTTTTTTCAGACGTCATGATGAAATTGCGAAAGATTCTCATGAAGGACGATTCATATTAACGACTCTGTGTCGACTCTTTCTTTTTGAGAATCAATAACTTTATACACAGTGCACTTTCAGGTTTAAACATTCATTCACTTAGAGTTGTGTAATACGCTGCATGAAAGGTAATTTTCAAAAATCCATAATAACCAAACCAAAACTGACATTTGCTAAGTGTATCTAGGGATGGGTGATTTTCATGTGCAGTTTGTCTGTTAAAAATCAAGTAAAAAATGTAATCGGACAATAATGACATCAAGATAATCGTTCTGTGATCATGACAATTGTTTGCACAACTTCTATAGGCTTTTGTTTTGTTTTTTTGCATTACGGGGCCAAAGCGACGACCCCCATCCTGTAGGATGCTTCGAACTTCTAGTTAGAATTGTCAGCAGCTAGAGCAGTGTCTTCAACTAGTTGGTTAATATCTAAAAAGTAGGTACTAAAACTGTTTTGAGTGGGTCACTGGTTGTTTTTGTGATGCACAACTTTGATTTTCTTTTTATTTAATTTAATTTCCTTTTCGTTTTTCTACAGTGTCATTATTATTCCAATGTTATTTTTCTTACTTGGTACAAAATAAAACGTCTCTCACCTAAGAAAAACGAAATTTCCCGACCTGTCAGCTGTTATACTGTGCTCTCAGCATGGTCTTCCAATGCACGCACACACACAGCAGTGCTGTACATCACTTCATTATAAAGAGCAAAAGGTATCACTGGCATGCAGTCTCATGGGTATGCTGTAATCAATATGTTATCAATAAATGTACGTTATTTGTAACAGCTGGAGATGATTTGCATGTTGATTTGCATTAATCGGGAGCGGTTTCATTTAGTTCATGATTGTATTTTGTATTTACCATGGTATGTGTTTTTCTGAAATTCCTGCTTTATTTTCACACTCTGCCACTCTTTTAATTAGTGTATGTTATGGCCGGGACACGCCAAGCCCAAGTAAAACCCAAGCTAACAATCCGTCGCTTGTGTGTCAATCGTTTTTGTTGATTAGATTTGCTTGGGTTCTATATATTTGAGGGGAGAAAGAGAATCTTGTTCATGTTCACACGTTATGTTAACGTTTTTACTCCAAACTCACTATAACTTCATTCAAGTGTTTGAATTAAAATCTTCTGTGAGATGATTCCATAGTCAATAGAAGCAGTTAAATCCTCTGTTTATAATGCAATGCTATGTTGATTTCCAGGGTTTCTTCCTCGAGGGTGTTTGGAGTTTCCACACAAGAGCACCCTCTGGCCTTCGGAGGATATTAAGTACTGATCACAAGACACACACATTATTAGACACACAGATCGCATTACTGACAAGATGTGCATGACAATCACAGCTTTGCTCAAAGTTTGTGATTTCAATTTGATTAGCCAGCCCCAAAATATTAGCTAACTATTTTGGTTGCTCATACTTCAAGCCCCCCTCTACTCTTCAAGCTAAATTAAAAAGAACAAACTTGTATAACGTCAAAACAGGAGGAATGAACCAATGTGGCTATTTTCTGTCCATCAAGGTCAGACGTTCACAATTACAAACATTAACCATGAAGAGCTGCGCTACACAAATTGGTTCAAATTGGTATGCAATCCTAATTAAGAGCAACAATGACCCTGGTGCTTGTTTTAAAGCAGTATAATCTATATAAAGTGCTATATGAATACATGTGATGTGACCTTACTGAGTACTGAGTTGCAGGGCTTGTGCAAACATCTTGCTTTGATAAATGCTGTAATTTTAGTTACATGTTGAGAGTAAGGGTATTGAGAGTATTTATTGTGTATTACCATACACCCAAAGAGCTTTACAATTGTGTGAGAGGGTCTCGCTTTACCACCACCAGTGTGCGGCATCCAGCCATAGGACAACGATACCACACACCAGCTGCATGTGGATTCGAGAGACAGAGATACATCCAATTCAGTGGATGATTGGGAGGCCATGATGGATAAGGGCCGAGAAAGGGAATTTGGCTAGGACACCGAGGTTACACCCTTGCTCTTTTACAAGAAGTGCCATGGGCTTTTTAATGACTACAGAGAGTTAGGACCTTGGTTTAACACCTCATCCGAAAGATGGATGAAAATATAAGGCATGTATTTACATATTCATCTAAATGCCGCTCTCAGGAACGTGACCAGGGTTGTCGCAAAAAGTATGACACTGTACATATATTTTTAACTTGTCTTTATGTATAAATGAAGACCAAAATAGGACTTCTACAAATGCACTACGTGTTTTATTTTAAATCTATCTATCTGTTTATTTTTCGTCTGTCCTTTGTTTGTTTGTCCAATGCTAAGTGGATTTCCTGGGTTTCTTCCTCGAGGGTGTTTGGGAGTTTCCACACAAGAGTGCCCTCTGGCCTTCGGAGGATATTTACTACTGATCACACAACTGTGCATCCCTGGCAAGATATGCATTTCAATTTGATTATTCAGCTAGGCCTAAAATATTGGCTCACTATTTTGGTTGCTCATACTTCAGGCCCCCCCACTCTTCAAGCTAAATTAAAAAGAACAAACTTCCGTTTTAAATTTTTAAAAAAATTAATAAAAAAAGTATTCATTCATTCATTCATTTTCATTTCGGCTTAGTCCCTTTATTAATCTGGGGTCGCCACAGCGGAATGAACCGCCAACTTATCCAGCATATGTTTTACGCAGCAGATGCCCTTCCAGCTGCAACCTATCTCTGGGAAACATCCATACACACCCATTCACACTCATACACTACGGACAATTTAGTCTACCCAATTCACCTGTACCGCATGTCTTTGGACTTGTGGGGGAAACCGGAGCACCCGGAGGAAACCCACGCAAACACGGGGAGAACATGCAAACTCCACACACACCTTTTTGCTGTGAGGCGAATGTGCTACCCACTGCGCCACCGTGCTGCCCCTAATAAAAAAAGTACACAACATTAAACTAAATGATACTTCTCATAGCATCTACATATTGTTGCGCTTCTGGTTATTTAAAGTACTTCATTATCCTCATTTGTAAGCTGTTTTGGGTAAAACATCTGCCAAATGAAAAAATATAAATGATATCTGGTGTATATTGCGGCCTTCATGGCTAAAATTTCAGAAAAAAGGTATTTCAGCTTTACAGTGGAAGTTGTACTTGAAACCATCTAAACTCTATTGACCTTATTCTGAAATGCGGAAGTGCGCTCGTTTTAGAACTTCTAATTCAGTTGCCTATTGGAGAAATGACTAGGAATAGTAAATGGCAGAAAATGGTCAAACTATGTGCTCTACAAACAAGTGTGTTCATAACTTTACATAAAAGGTAGAATATGACAATAAGAAAACATCAGTTTGCAACATCAAGCAGCATGACAAGTTGTTTTTAATGTCTAAAAATCAATGGAAGTGAATAAGACCGGAAGTCTTGAGCCAAAAAGATTCCAATGGCTGCGTACGTAATGAATAAGTTCAAAAGAACCAATCAAAACACCTAAGCAACCACATAGCAATAACCTGGCAACCCCCCAGAACATCGGGGTAATATCTCATGCACCAGAAGACAATCCACTCATAACACCCTAGTCACAAGGCAACACATTACAAAGCAAAACCTAACAGTAGCATGATGACAACTATTGAAAATACTTCGCCAATAGCAGAGCACCACCCTGGCAACCAGCCAGAACTTGAAGACTGCCACTGAGACTGGAGGTTTGGTTTTCTTAACTTGGGCTAGTGAGTAACAACCCAGCAGCTCCCTATAAAGTGACCACACAGCAAAGTGCTAATAACCTCTCTCAGTGCCTTAGCAACCACATAGCAACAACCTGGAAACCAGCCAAAACACTGCAGTAGGGAGAATCTAACAGAGTCTGGGCTTTCAGAAATGTGCCAATGTACCACCTAGCTATCACTCATAAACCTATAGCAATACATTAAAAACGGCACAGACGACCTTAGCGGCTACACGGCAATATGCTGACTATTTAATTGGGCTAGAGAGCAAACACCAGCAATGCACTAGCATGCCCATATAAGAAAGTAAAAAGCACATGGGGGACGACACATAGCAACATCCAAGCAACCACATAGGAACATGCCAAAAATCAATGCATTTTCTTAAAACATAAGAGGATGTACCTTTCCATACCTACAGGTAGCAGCAGCCTGTATTGTCATTTCACAAAGGGAAACAGGAACTAGTGCTGCATGTGTTTGTTGTGCAAATATGTCTGATAATCTATATCCTTTACAAATATTTGAAAATGCAAACAAAATAGCAGCTGGCTTCTTTGTGTTTCCTCTTGACTTCATCATTTGCTTGGTTTTGTCACTTCCGTTTTTGTCCTCATGCTCTGATTTATAGCTGAACAGACAATCAGGCCATGATAGCACCGATGCTAATTCAACATGCTGAATCGGACAAACTCCAGCCAACCTGAGCTCAACGTGAGGTGATGTGTGGAAGACACCAAACAAACTAGCCAACCAGATGGTCATCATTGGCCCAACAACTGACCATTGGCTTGGTGTGTCCCAGCCCTAAAAGCCCATTGATTCCAAGCACGACAACTATACTATAAAGATAACAATGAAGATAGTTCTAACAATCATTCTGAATATAAAACAGCAGACTTCAGACAACAACTATAACGATAAAGAGAAATGATATCATATTCACATTCAGAATGATTTTTTCTCAGCTAATGAACAATAAAACACTTGCGGCCAGTAAGAATCCATTGAAATATAATAAAAGGCTTGCACAATTTAAAGTCTGCATGAACCTGAAGTTGCTGATTTTTACTTCAGTATGCTGCTGTAGCTACTTCTGACTGAAACAGAATATTGAGTAGGGGCGGGGCTTTCTTTTTGCATATAATTCCCTCATAGAAACCTAACATTAAGAGGGGCGTGGCTAAGAATATTGTGGCTGGCCGCCACTTCAAGCAGAAGCAAAAGGTTTTTATTTTTTGTACTGTTATTATTATTTACCTTCTATCACCCTGGCATTATATTGTTTGTTCTATTGTCATGTATCTGTTGTTTAAAGCAATAAATAAATAAATAAATAAATAAATGAAGCAGAAGCAAAAGGTCAGACATTGAAGATTTTTTTTTTCAGTTGATTAACATGCACAGATTATTGTTCACCTAAAGAATAACAATATATGCTAGGAAAATAAACATTTTAAATTTTGATTTCACACTTTAAAGCTACAGACGACTTCGTGGTTGCGGTTTTAAAGCTAATTTAAAACATTCATTCATTCATTTTCTTTTCGGCTTAGTCCCTTTATTAATCTGGGGTCGCCACAGCGGAATGAACCGCCAACTTATCCAGCATATATTTTACGCAGCGGATGCCCTTCCAGCTGCAACCCATCACTGGGAAACAGTTTGCTGTCAGTGCCTTATTTATGCGATTTTCTGAAAAAAATCACTGAACTTAAATGCACAAGCGCCGCCGCGCGCATGCGTCAAACAGGCCGAGCGTTTTGGAGCCCGGATAATTCTGACTAAACATTTTGCAAATAAATTTATTGTCCGATAATAAATGTGATATATCTATAACATTTAACTGAAAGGTAAGCGAGAAGTGAAAACCTCTGCTTTTAAAAGCATTATTGTTGATTATGATTTTAACCCTTCTCTACGTAACAAGTTCAGTAGTGTACCGTGTATTTACATTTCACCAGGCTTATATTTGTTTTGGTAGTCTATTGTGAACATTTGTGTCATTGAACAACATAAGAAAGGGAGTAAACATTAAAACATACAGATTGTAATCTAAATATAAAACTATACTAAATACAGAGATAAACCACATATCACAATTCAGCCAAAAATATTTTATTTGTTTGTTTATTTATTCAATTCATTATTTAAATGTAAATGTACTTTTTATTTAATATATATTTAATATTTTTTTTTATTTATTTTTAACATATCACCCAAACCCTTATAGCAACAACTAAAAATGTCCTGGAACACATTATTAACTTCACAGCAGTGCCCTGGCAACGAGAAGACCAGAATAATGGAAACTTCACAGACATACAGTGCAAACTACATTGCAATGCCCTAGTGACAAACATGACATTTTTTACAGCAGTCCCCTGACCACTAACCAGGACACCAAAATGGGGGACTATCATAAAGACACCGAAAAAACCCACTTAGCAACACCCTAGCAACCACATAAAAACATCCCGAAAAACATCCTAGCTGAGTGGCAGCATTTTGGCCTGAAAAACACGACTCCGAAATCTAGTTTTAAGAGGAAGACTGTTTCCTACTGCCACCGACAGCAGAGAGGCATGTAGAGATCACATTGATGGGTTGTAGCAAATAAATGTTAAAGACAGATAGACAGAGAGAGGCATGATGGCCCAGGAGTGGAGAAGCAAGACACTGAAATGGAGAAACTGGCAGAGAGGAAGGGAAGAGAGAGAGAAAGAGTGAAAGAGAGAAAGAGTGTGAGAGAGGAGAGAGAGAGAGAGAGAGAGAGAGAGAGAGAGGACAGGCGGCTGTAATTGGCAGTCATTCTTTGTTGGAGAAGGCCGCTGGCTTTAATAGGCTCTGTTGGTGACTCGAGCAGTGAGGTGAAAACTGTGTACACATACACACACATACACACAAGCACCCATCCCCCAGATCTGGGAAGTGCCTGACCGCCCCTCTCACCTCCCATTGCCCTGCACCATACCATCAGGGCGAGAGACCGAACGCTCATGTCGTATTACAACAACAGCAAATATAACCTCCCAAACACACAAAAAACATTCTGAGTTTGTGTTAATGTGAATATGAAACAGGTTTCACTCCGGTTTTGACATACCCACTGGTCAGGCAGAGCAAGGCTGATGTTGATTTGTGTGCGCACACGTGTCTCACTGCATTAGGGTGTAATTGCCGAATGGGCCATAATTCCCGTCGGTAAATGCTGTGTATTGATTGGTTTGGAGAGGAGATTGTTGGATAGCGGCAGTGTCCAATTAGAAGCCAGATGGACCTCTCACAGTTCCCAAGGCTAAGAAACATGACATCATGTATGATGGCCACATAAGATGTGATTTTAACACTGACCACAACTGAGTATTTTTTTGTCATGTTACCAATTAGCTTCACTGTGAAAGAGGACCTGTTATGCAAAATTCACCTGTATGTGTGTAAACTATTTATTTATTTATTATATTTTTAAAAATAGGCTCATTAAACAACTGAATTGAGTTTTTGAATACAATAAGCTAATCTCCAGATCTGGCGGGAGCACTTTTAGCTTAGCTTAGTTTAGCGTAAATCATTGAATCGTATTAGACCATTAGAATCTCGCTCAAAAAGGTTTAAAAAAGAGTTTTAATAATTTTCCTATTTAAAGCTTGATACGTCTGTACTTACATCATGTACTAAATGCCGGGTCACAACTAGTGCCGTCGAAAACCAATTGAGTTGTCACCTTGCATTTGCTGGCATCTGATCCGATCTGGACCAAAAATCTACCTGTGAACACACCAAACAGATGGCAGCCAACTGCAGCACAAGTTCTGCCTGTGCGAGAGGATTTGTCTTTTCGCACCTCCAGAGGGCAGTAACCAGATTTCTCGGTCTACAAAAGAAAACCATAACTTTTGACGTGCACATGCATAGAGTAAACAAAGCAGCATTTAGCATCGTTAGCAAATATTTGAGAAATGTAGCAAATTTACAGCCGGCTTTTTCACGTGTTCCTTCTTGATTTGAATTGTTTACTTGCTACGTCACTTAAGTTTTTTGCCCTCGCACTCTGATTCATTGCTGAATAACCAATCAGAGCGATCTCGTCACCTGATGCCTGACGTCGATTTTACATACTGAATCGTGCTAACTACCTCTGATGTTAAGCCGCCGTCACACTACACTTTTTGCCCCATAGACTTCCATTCATACGCGTGCAAATGCGGCAGACCGGATACACAAGTTTTGCAGTTCGCTGCGTTGCAAAGTTTAAGCTTGGTGAACTCTGACCTGCAAAATCGTGACAGCGTGAGACAAATCGAAGCTCAAAACATTACCTCTCTGGAAAGAAATGTAAAATATGGACCAATCGCTCGCTTTTTTAAATGTCTAATCATCTTGTTTAATCCCGACCCATTAGCAGCGCCGTACGACAGAATTTCGCATACTCAAACTCTAGTGTGACCTCGGCATTAATCTGACAAGAGGCAACGTGGGAAACACAACAAACCAACTAGCCGGACTGATGCTGCCTGACGACCCAACAAAGCTCAACAGCCAACTGTCGGCTTGGAGATGCTACTGGTCTAATCCGATTCAATGATTTATGCTAAGCTAAGCTAAAAGTGTTGAAAATCACCTGAATGGTTCAAATATGGTAAAACTCGACTGTTTAACTCTAAGGAAGTGTTCCTTTAAATGTATATTTGGTGAAGGACATGTGTATTGTGTGCACTGATGTTGCTTCTGGTGTAAATATGTGTGTTGTGTGTATTACAGCTTCTGGTAAACACAGTGGCGTAAGATCTAATCTGAATCTGACATGGTGTTTGAGCACTGATGTGTGTTCATATTGTATGCAAACAACCTTTTTCTGAACAACCCTTCCAGTACTTGTTTAATAATCAGAATCCTTCTAAATCAGAAAAAGTGTCTGAAAATATGCACAAGCCCCACCCATTACTGCTGACGATCTGCTAGTAGCATAGATCAACAAGAATCACTTCAAGAAGGAAATTGAGCTACTCTTATTGAGCTATGTTATTTAATAAAGACCTATAAGTGACTTTCTGTTTTTACTTTGTAGTTTATTCATGCATTTATTTTCTTTTCGGCTTAGTCCCTTTATTAATCTGGGATCGCCACAGCGGAATGAACCGCCAACTTATCCAGCATATGTTTTATGCAGCGGATGCCCTTTCAGCTGCAACCCATCACTGGGAAACATCCATACATACCCATTCACACTCATACACTACGGACAATTTAGCTTACCGAATTCACCTGTACCGCATGTCTTTGGACTTGTGGGGAAAACCGGAGCACCCGGAGGAAACCCACGCAAAAACGGGGAGAACATGCAACTGACCCAGCCGGGGCTCGAACCAGCGACCTTCTTGCTGTGAGGCGATTGTGCTACCCACTGCGCCACCGTGCTGCCCCTTTGTAGTTTAATCTGTTTTAACAACATAGACAACATTAGGCCACTGTCATTTGAATGTAAAGATGTAATTTAAATGTGTTTTTGATATAACATTATGACTATTTAAACGTTTAAGTTAAATAAGATAAAGGGACTAAGCCGAAATGAAAATGAATGAATGATAAATAAGATACTGACTGCTGGCTTTCTGTATATACAGCACATTACAAATGTGTGTGCACAGAAAATAGTATAGTATAGGCTAAAAAGTTTGCATGATCCGGAAATTGCTGCAGTATTGATGTATTTGCAACTGAATACTGAGTATTGATTTTTGGTTTTGTTTTTTGGGGGGGAGGGGGGTTACACATGCATGCAGTTACTAAACTTGCACAATTTACTAAGCTAATAAATTGAACTGCAATATAAACCAAACCAAAATCAAAGAGATGTTCTGTCTTGAGAAAATCTGATAGACTGGCTATAAAGGCTCCACCTTGTTCTGAAAAGGGGATGGGGTACAACTGCTCATTTGCATTTAAAGAGACATACAAGGAAACAGCATGTTTTTGCTTCAAATTAAGCATTTACTGTACAGCATGGTATAGTAAATATTCTGTGGGATATTTACAGCTGAAACTTCATAGATGCATTCTAGAGACACCTGAAACTTGCATCATCATATACTTACCCTCGTGTAGTTGCAAATATCTACGTCTTTCTTTCTTTTGTAGAATGCAATAGGTAATTTTTTCAAGAATTTGAGCTTTCACCCGAAATTTGTGCAGTTCCAGCAGTATTTTTCCCATACATCTTTCCCACAGAGTCTTTTTAAAGGTTTTTGTCAAAACACAAGCATGAAAACTTTCATTTTTAGCAAAGTGACAGTGTACTTATTGGCTTTAATAAGGGAAGGAACTACAGTGAAGCACAGTGAATGTCCCAGTCACTTTAAAAATGACAAATAAATATAAAACTATTCATTTTAAGTTGTAGGTTACAGAAACCTAACTGCTGTGCTAAATAGGCTTAAATGAGCAGTTCGTCCAAAGCTGAAAATTCTGTCATCATTTACTCACCCTCCTCTTGTTTTTGTTGGAAAACAAAAACATAAGTAATCAAACCATTGTTAGTCTGCATTGACTTCTTTAGTATTTTTTTCTGCAAGTCAATGGGAATCATCGATTTTTTGGTTACCAACATTCTTCAAAATATCTTCTTTTGTGATTACCAATTTAAAAAAAAACATATGCTTGCACCTTCAAGGTGTTAAGGTTGAGTAAATGATGAGTAAATATTAATTTTGGGTGAACTAAGGTCTGTTTTAAGGTCTGTTCAATAATAACTAACATGATATCTACATCTATAAAGTTTTAATAACCATTTTATCTCCATCAGAACAGGGAAGTCCTCATCACAATTATAAAGATGGCAGCACAGGGGAGCAGTATTATTGGAATCACTTTCAGAACATATTTGCCCCAGTTAGCTGGCTTTATGAACCATTAAAAAAAACCGACGATCAAAATCCAACATATTTTAAAGTGATTAAGCATTTAAAGTGGCATGCTACATAAATGCAGCATGTGCTTATAATAACAGAACATAATTGTCCATTATAGTTATTGATGTAGATGTCTTTATAGTTATCATTCTTCTGTTTTTGTCAGTTAATAGACTGTCATGCATAGATATTGAACGTCATGTGGCTTTTTGATTATTATTGGTTAAAATCCCTTTTGGTCTGTCTCCATTCTATCTTGTGAAATTTCCTGTTTCACTTAAAAACAAATGACATATTAGAACACATTGCATCAGCCTTGGAAAAATGATTACTATTTCCAAACAGGTTTCCCTCTGTTAACACTCCCATCTCATCCTAACGTCACGTTCAATGTGTCACAACAAAAAGGGTTTGTTTTGATAAAGAGCTCAGTATTAATGATATAAGCGCATGATCTAAAGTGCACGGCACAGGTTTTTCCATTTGATAGTTTTGGGTTTATCGTTCTAATTTATGTTTCGGGGATGGCACGGTGGCTCAGTAGTTAGCACTGTTGCATCACAGCAAGAAGGTCGCTGGTTTGAATCCCAGGATGCCCTTCTGTGTGGAGTTTGCATGTTCTCCCTGTGTTCGCGTGGGTTGCCTCCAGGTGCTGTGGTGTAGGTGATTTGGATAAACTAAATTAGCTGTAGTGTATGTGAATGAGTGTTTCCCAGCACTGGGGGTTCACAAGTTTGTGTAATAGTGTAATTGGTGGTTCATTCCACTGTGGTGACCCCCTGATAAATCATGGAACATTTTAAGTTGAAAAAACAAACATTTCACTAGAAAGGAAACTGATCTGCGTGGTAAACCATGAGCAGACCATCTACTGAATGATCCAGATTCCACCGAAGTCTCCTGAGGTGAAGAAGGCATGGAAGGAGGTGTTTTTTCTGTAGACAATAGTAATCTTTTACACACATTTTTCATATTTAAAGATGTTTGTGTGTTGCTGTGCACGCCTGTGTGTGTGTAATAAGCAGCATGACACTCTCAGAAATAAAAGTACACAATCTGTTACTGGGGCGCTACTTTTCAAAAGGTACATTTTTGTCCTTACAGGTACGTAATAATACCTAAAAAGTACAAATGTGTTCCTCGTAATACTATACAGCTACAAAAGTGTACCTTAAAGGTAGAAAAGCATACCATAAAGGTACTAATGTCCACATATATGGTACAAAAGGGTACCTTTTGAAAAGGTACCACCACAGTGACAGATTTTGTATCTTTATTTCTGAGTGTGTACACACATTGTGAACCCACCTAAAGGTGCATATTACTAACACACTCTTTAAATAACAAGTAAAATCATGCGACTAGCTTTTAGTTGGTCAATGGCGCAGTCTATTTCAGTTTTCTCAAAATAGCAATGTGTCAACAATACATCTTAACACACCTCCTTTGAAGACCAGCACACCCATGGGGGCATAAATCGATGCGAATGCATTTGCTATTTTAACAGCGTGGCCAAGGATGTAAAAATGATCCTGCATTGGACGCAAACTAGCAAAAAACACTTGCGTCAATGTGGCCTGGTGCCACATTGAACCAGGCGTATGATAGGACCCTAAATGGCTGTCTCAACGTGCATTCAAAGTTTTTATATTGTATTGTTTTTAAAGCTGTCAGGTGAACTGATGTTTGGGGCCATATTGCCTTTCTGAGAGTGTATTATCCCTTCAATGTCTAATTATGAAACCAAAGCCATATGTTTAGGAAAAATCTATCAGCCAATGAGAAGCCTTGACATACCAAGACCAAAGGTCATAACAAAGGTAATAAAACTAGCTCTAACATTATAATCAAAAAGCTGTCTACTATTTACAAGTGTGCAATGATGTTAATCAGTGTCACATTGTCGGTTATACAGGACTAATCTAGTTATATTGTGATGTAATTCTGTCACATCACATGACAAAACATACTCCTCTTGTGCAGTGTAGTAGTGTTTACACCAGAAAATAAAAATGCATTATGTCCACTAAGCCAGAGAGGATTACTATAGTGTAAAATGTTGACATTGTGTGTGATTATTTTACTATTTTGTGTGTGCAAACATGGAAGATGTTGTCTTGTGTGTTGCCTGTGTTTGACAAAGGAGTGAAAATCTAGAGAAAAGGTCGCAGGAGATTCAGCTCGGCGTCAGCTGTGCGGCTTGCGTGTTTGCGGCGTGGAAAAGGAGGGGGGGGATGAATTAGATGGCTTCCTCTCCGAGAGACCTGACCGTGGCCAGCAGCGTTTCCCTGCCACCGTACGCAATTAAAGCCAGACACTGCCTGGACAAAGGGGGGTGAGGGGGACCGGCAATCTCCAAGAGAGGAAAAAGAAATCTCTCTTTCCGTCTGTGGTGATAGCCCTCTCCTGAGCCTCCGTTCTGCTAGATTGGCCTGCGAAAGCCACTGTCACCCTGTGAGGTTTCACTTCAAAATGTTGGGTATTTTTGCAGATGGAGCCAAAATTACACGTCCCTTTTCCAGTGCGTGCTTTAAATGAACTCAAATGACAGCGTGTGATTGTTTTCCCCCCTTGTGAATTAGTGGTTGATTCTTCAAATTCATCAAATGGCTCGCAATTCTGATTGGACGCGCCACTGTAAATAGCCAAATTATGTAGCGTTCACGTCATGTTGGAATGACCGTAATTATGGGTAAATAAGAACTTTGGGATTCTGCTGAGGGCGGTCTACGTCCGACTCCTCAGACTCTAAATTATTTGTTTCTATGGCAACTAACACCAACACGGGTCCATGTGAAACTTTGCTGCTATTGTTTACACCGAAATAAGTAATCACTGAATCACCTCTGACTTCCATTAAAGAACTTTGAAAATACAGCAGGAAATATTGAATACAATAAAATGCCATATTAATCTGGAATGACTGCATTAGTCCCCATTGTTAGCATGATGGGAGTGGGTGGGGCTACGGGTCACTTTTGTGTTGCTTTAAAACTCTTTAATGGTGGGATTTTCTGCACAGTATTATATTAGTTTACCACTGCCATTAAACACCTTTTAGGACATTTAACTGTAAATTCCCATTTTTTTTCATAGTGTAAAGATCATTTTATTCATTCATTTATTTTATTTTCGGCTAAGTCCCTTTATTAATCTGGGGTCGCCACAGCGGAATGAACCGCCAATTTATCCAGCATATGTTTTACGCAGCGGATGCCCTTCCAGCTGCAACCCATCACTGGGAAACATCCATACACACCCATTCACAATCATACACTACGGACAATTTAGTTTACCCAATTCACCTATAGTGCATGTCTTTGGACTTGTGGGGGAAACCGGAGCACCCAGAGGAAACCCACGCAAACATGGGGAGAACATGCAAACTCCACACAGAAATGCCAACTGACCCAGCCGGGGCTCGAACCAGTGACCTTCTTGCTGTGAGGCGATTGTGCTACCCACTGCGCCACCATGCAGCCCAAGAACATTTTAATAGCTAGATAAATATTGATAAAATTTGATAAAGGAATGTAACCGTCCATGTAACCGTCAATGCCAATAAATAACCTATCTTTAGGATGTTTTTATTCTTGTAACCTAATCTGAATAAAAAATGACGATGGTATTTAAAAGTTTCAAATGATACTTTAAAGAACATGAAATGTCTATTCTTCCTCGTTGTAGGAAGATTGGTCCGCCGTAAGGCTACTTTACTATAGTTAGGCTACAATTTAATACATTACAATTAATTTAATTAAACACAAGACTGCTGTAATTATTTTCTTACAACAATAATCTGGATAACATAATAATATATTTGACTAATATTATGAATACTAGCCTAATAATAACCTCTGTTTAGCTGTTTAAATGATTTACTCATCATTTACAGTAAAATAAACACTTTTGATGTCATCTAGAATTTTAATTAAGCTATATGCCTATCATTTACCAGAAAATATGCTTATTTTAAGCATTACATTTGATTATAACTTACCCATCGGTATTTGAATAGTAAGGGATTGGGGTGAAATGAACCACCACTTGTTTTTTATGCAACTAAAACAACTTCAATATCAGAAAAAAATATATATATTAATTTATCTGAGAAGAAAGAGAGAACATGACGACATATCTGCTAGGCCTATCATTTTCATATATGTTCTTTATTGTATTTTCATCCTTTTAAATGTTATATGTGTATTTGAATTCTAATTCTAATGTCAAGAATAAATTATTTTTATTTGCTTACATTATGCTTATAACTAAAAAGTAATAGCTTTCTTCAAAATATCTTCTTTTGTGTCCAGCAGATGAAAACAAAAATTAAGAGGTTGACACAATGACAGAGTTTTCCTTTCTGGGTGAACTATCCCTTTAAAAAGTTAGTCTTATCTTTTGTTTTGCGCCAGCCTGAGGTAAATAACTGTCAGCTATCTAAAAGTTTTAAATGCTATGAACACTTAAAAGAACATGACATTTGACTTTAAGATTACTCACACGGTCAGGCAAAATTAGGAAGTCAGTTTGACCGAATTCACTTCATCAAACACAAGCCCGCTGTCATTATTTTGTTGCTAAAATAAAGAGGACAGAGAAATACGGGGGAGCAGGAGGATGGAGGAGATGAGAACCGGACACGTTGTGCTTTTCCGCCGTCTCCCAGCGGGAGTGTAATATCGTGGCTCCTGCGCGCTGACACGCGCACCTGGAAGTGCCGCTATGCTGCTCGCAGCACTGCACCAATTATAGCGCAACATCTCGCTCTGCCGTTACCATAGTAGCGCCGTGCTCCCGTTCCCCTGGAACGAATGAACCGTGGGGGAGCGAATATCTTATCAACCATCGCCCTGGTTACCGCGCGCGCTCTCTCTCCACGCGCGCCCCGTCGCTTGAGCGAGAGGCCAGAGCGGCGCCCTATAGCTGCGTGTGTGTGTGTGTGTGTGTGTGTGTGTGTGTGTGTG
>CAIGQW010054354.1:4415185-4438316 GCA_903798125.1 Danio choprae
AGCATGTTCTTCCTTAAAACGATTAAAATAAAGTCGTGGTTCCATTTTGAGTTATGTTTATTTTACGTATACCCCATTGGCAGATTATTTATCTGGTTTTAGGCAAAAACTCATTTAATTTTGACTTATTATTTTCGAAAACAAAACAAAATATACATATATTTTTTTTTTACAAATGCTCCTTTATTAACAATTTTAAGATATTTGAAGTAAAATCTAGACAAAAACAGGTTATTTTTTAGGTGAATGGCTACCTGATTCCAGCATTCTTCAAAATATCTTCTTTTGTGTTCAACAGAGAAACTTAAATGATTTAGTATAAATGATGGCAGAATGTACATTTTTGGGTGAACTATCCTTTTAAATACTGTTTAAATGGTACCTGGGTTACTTTTACACCTATACAGAAACAAAAAATCATACATTTTCACCTCATAATCACGGAAATGTTCGTTGTGCGTATTAGCTTTCGCTCACATTCACCAGTGCTGTAGTGCAGAGTTATTTTAGAGTACATTTAAAGCACATTTAAACAAGTATGGGTTGTTTTGGAGGCTGAGAGGAAGAGCGAGAGTAAAAACCGCACCATGTTTACAGTATGTTTCCTGATGCATGTCTGCAGCGCTACAGGAAGTCCTCGGCGCGAATTAATATCGACAATTACAGTCCCTGTGATATGAAACCATCACCTCCAGCGGTTTGAAAACACTGACGTAAAAACTCTCTCAATGTTTAGGGGGTTTTCTTCTTAATAATCAGCGGTCCGACGTTATCGCCGGTTTCCTCGTTGTGTTTGGCGTGTGCGCCGTCACAGTAGGGAAACTGTCAAGGGAACAAACAAATACATACAAATCACAACCACGCACGACGGTCTGTCAGATGCTACGATAATGTAGGCCATATTCCTGCCGCATGTGGTTTTGATGTCCACATTAAAAATTTGCATTAGTATGAAGATGCAGTGGTGCTTTTGCTCCAAACCGGTTTGAGATTCTTTCTTCTGTTGAACACAAAGGAAGATATACTGAAGAATGTTGGAGAGAAAACAAAAGGGCCAGTTAATTACATAGTATTTTTTGTTGTTCCTACTATGGATGTTTTCTTCAGGATATCATCTTTTGTGTTCAACAGAAGAGCGAAATTCAGAAAAGCTTAGAACATCTTGAGTGTGAGGTAATAGTGGACATTTTTATTTTTGGGGTAAACTGTCCCTTTAAGGTTTGCCAAACAGGGCCATAAGTGTGCAGTAGAGAAACATATGCATTGTATGTTTTGCATAATATTTCATACACTACCTGACAAAAGTTTTGTCATCGATACTAGTTTTAAGAGCAACAAATAATAACTTGACTTCTAGTTGACCATTTGGAAAAGTGGCAGAAGGTAGATTTTTCTGATGAATCATCTGTTGAGCTGCATCCCAATCATCACAAATGGTACAGAAGACCTATTGGAACCCGCATGGACCCAAGATTCTCTCAAAAATCAGTCAAGTTTGGTGAAGGAAAAATCATGGTTTGGGGTTACATTCAGTATGGGGGTGTGCGAGAGATCTGCAGAGTGGATGGCAACATCAACAGCCTGAGGTATTAAGACATTTGTGCTGCCCATTACATTGCAAACCACAGGAGAAGGCAAATTCTTCAGAAGGATAGCGCTCCTTCTCATACTTCAGCCTCCACATCAAAGTTCCTGAAAGCAAAGAAGGTCAAGGTGCTCCAGATTGGCCAGCCCAGTCACCAGACATGAACATTATTGAGCATGTCTGGTGTAAGATGAAGGAGGAGGCATTGAAGATGAATCCAAAGAATCCTGATGAACTCCTGCAAGAACGCCTCCTTTGCCATTCCAGATGACTTTATTCATAAGTTATTTGAGTCATTGCAGAGATGTATGGAAGCAGTCGTCTAAGCTCATGGGAGTCATACACAATATTCTTTTTTTTTTCTCCACGGCACCATGACTTTATATTCTATATTGTACATTATTTCTGTTAAGTGACAAGACTTTTGTCTAAGCAAAGTCAGCCCTTACTGTCCTAATTAAATAATTAAAAAAAATAATAAATCAAGGCATGATCATATTTTCATTCATTCATTCTCATTTCGGCTTAGTCCCTTTATTAATCTGAGGTCATGATCATATTTTATTTTGGTAAAATAAGTGTAATCTAGAGGCCTTTGCCTTTTATATAAGCCACTTCTGATAACAAATGATCAACTAGAAGTCAAGTTATTATTTGTTGTTTCTAAAACTTTGATAGACGACAAGACTTTTGTCATGTAGTGTACATAATTTTTTTCATGCTCATATATTATGAAGGCAAAACTCAGTACAGGACTGAAACACCTCAATTTCATTAAGATGTCTAAATGGGCAAAATATTAAATTTGGCCAAAGGTAAGATCAAATTTGTCGATAAATGACATAACAGTTTAGCACACTGAAAAAAAACCTTTTTGGTATAGTAAAATCTAATAAATTTACTGTCGTAAGTTTTAAAATGTAATATTAAGGATAACTAGATGTTGCCAAGTAAAATATTTAATATTTACACATTTAACTGATCTAATAAATTAAATGAGTGGAAAGAGTTAAAAATTAATATTCATTTATGTGTAATATTTAAATATTTTCTAACCCTTGCAAACCTACACCTATAAAAAAAAAGATTTTTGCTGCTTCTTCAAACTACTTATTTAAAACGAGCTAAATCAACACAAATATTGAGGGTTTTTTTGGACAACTTAATTGTTTTATGTTCAATCCACTTAAATTTGTACAAACAATTACATTAACTTAAATTGTGTTGGGACAACATGAAGGAATTGTGTGGAACCTAGCATTTTTACTGTGCAGTAATATTAAGTAAATTTTAATAATGGATATGTAGTAATGGATGCGTAGTTCCAGCATGCTTTCCATGGGATTGAATTAAGAGGATATTATTTTTTTAAATAAAAGCAATCTTATGTTTATATTTGAAAGAAAGACTTGTTAAGAGTTTAATCATCATTACTATGAAGATGAAGAAGAGTTTTGGGTAAGTGCTTTTAGTTTTGAGGATACCACCCTGCAAGAAGAGTAGCACTCATGCTTTGGGTTATGGCATTTTTATTATTCGCATTCACTCAGTTGACGCTTCACTTTTACATAACATCTGCACATAAAACGTTGTATATAGCAATATACCCTTACATACACCTGTCAATTTGTATATTAGCATTCATTATTTACTTCTACTTTTAAAATATATTATCTGTTTTTTGTCCTGTCTCTGTAATTCTATTGCACTGTAGAAGCTCTATGTGGGAACATACCTGACAATAAAGCTCTTTCTGATTCTGATTCAGAGAGCCATGATAACACTAGCTCTGAGATCAGTAAGCATTTTTAAAGGGCACCTATGATGAAAATCATCTTTTGGGAGCTGTTTGGACAGAGCTGTGTGTCCACAGTCATATTGGGGTGATATAAAGACAATAAGTCTCTTTTTTTAAATTTCCTGACGTTAAAATAGGATCCAAATCTCTTAACATGTCTCCGTAATAACTCGTATAATCATAACAAGACAGGACGTGCGCAAAGCAACCGGGATTAAAAGATTTGTTGAGCTGTGATCATAATCATCATCTAATGTGATCAAGAATGGGTTTTACAAGTTTAACACGTTTTTAAAACAGTGCATGTTTGCAATGAATTACAGCGATTTTACCGTCTTTACTTAATCACTACAGCTGCGTCATCAGTACAATTATATAAGAAGACGCTTCAATCCCGGTTCATGAACGTTAAATCAGGTTTATTTTGTACATTAACATAATGGATATCCATACAGCAGTGCATATTAACGTGTATCCTGTCACATTTGTGTACTGTGTGTATGTGTCTCCGCTGCGTGTGTTTGTGTGTGAACTTTGTAACGACGTTGTGTGTGACTCATCGCAGAATGGCTTGAATTAACTCCACAACAAACACATCTAATAATCATTAATTAAGTTCTTACTGTAGTATTTCTCACAAACGTTACATGAGATCTGCTTCCTTCATGTCTGTCTGTTATCTAACGCAGCCGAGGCGGAGACTGAGGCACACTCTGACAGGCACATGGGAATGGTGAGCGGGAAGAACCAGCATTAAAGGCACAGGCCACAAAAACAGCTACATGGTTGTTCAGAACAGAAAATCCAACATTCTGAAAGGTATAATCAATAATCTGATGGGTGTTTTGAGCTGAAACTTTACAGGCACATTATGGAGACACAAAAGACTTATATTAAATCTTGAAAAAGGGGTAAAATAGGTGCCCTTTAAAGTAAATTTGCTCTTGGGTTTAATTTGCTTCAAGTCAGAGGAAATGTGTATCTTAATTAAGTGTAGTAATTTGTTAATAATAGGATTTACTTAATTTGATAAAAGCAATGTTCCTTTTGCAAACTTTACTTTTTATTCAAGTAAATATAGACTCAAAATTAAAGATAATCAATTAACTTGTGTGTGTTAGTTTGTTAGTGTTAGGTTAAACATTAAGAAATATTACATGATATTGACAAGTTAACTGTACTTGAATTTTGCTAATGCAAATTGTTATGAAGGTTTTATCAAGTAAATATGAGGGTTTTTTTCAGTGCAGACTACTTAAAGTTAGTTATAATGCTTTTCAAAATGACAGTTTAGTACAATGGTTTTGAAGATAGTAAATTATAAAATAAAATGTACATTTGTATTAAACTGTGGTTCTGTAAAAGAACGTGTCTCTGTCTTTAAATAAAAAAAAATTAAGGATAAGCAACATATCTTAGCTAATGCGGTTAACTACACACTACATATTAGTTGAGCATTACTGTAATATTTAAGTAACAGTTCACCCAAAAATGAAAATTCTGTCATTATTTTCTCACCCTTCACTTGTTCCAAACCTTCTGTTAAACACGTAAGAAGATGTTTTGAAGAAAGCTGGAAATGGGTAACCATTGACTTTCATAGTCTTTTTTCCCCCCTACAGGGTTCCTGCTTTAGGCCAAATATCAATTACCCTGACTTTCACTGACTATAAAAGCTTAATTTCCATGACATCTAATGAACGTAAAAAAAGGCAGCGATTATCCTTATATTAATAACATATTAAAACAATTTCAAAATAAAAGCCTAATATTAAACTAGTTTTAGCTTAATTTTGCTTAATAATAGCTACTATGAGACCAATAGATAATTTACCTCAGATTTTAGAAAAAAGTACTTGTTGTTTGTGTTGCAGTGAAGTTCTCGAAACTCTTTTTTGACAATTGAGCGAGATGCTAATGGTCTAATCCGATTCAATGACCTATGCTAAGCTGTTTAAGTCTAGAGGAGCTGTAAAATGAGTTCCTTTAATGGGGTAAAAATCAAATCTGCCATCATTTAATCTTAAGTACTTGTTGTTTGTGTGGCAGTGAAGTTCTCGAAACTCTTTTTTGACATTTGAGCGAGATGCTAATGGTCTAATCCGATTCATTGACCTATGCTAAGCTAAGCTGTTTAACTCTAGAGGAGTTGTAAAATGAGCCCATTTCCAAAAAAGTGGAGTGTTCCTTTAAAGGGGTAAAAATCAAATCTGTCATCATTTAATCTTACGTACTTGTTGTTTGTGTGGCAGTGAAGTTCTCCCTCTACCATGTTTGATAGCTCAATAGAATTTTTACAAACATTATATTTAGCTTCTCTGTCATCTACCTTTTAACACCTTTAAGACAAATCTCTTAAAATGTTAATTATCCTGACTTGTTTGGCTTAGTTAACAGGGCTTAATCAGTGACTGCAAGTAATAAATCTGAAAAGAATAAAATTGAGCTGAAAAAAAGTCTAAACATAACAAGGCTGAGAAAATGACGACCGAACTTTCATTTTTAGTTCAATTACACCTTTAAAGGTTACTTAAATCAACATATACCAAACTATCAAATTCAATTGCCATTTATTTTTCAATTATGATAAGCAGCATTCAAAAAGACAAAACTGAAAGCAAACCTAAATGTCTGTGTTCTTTTCAGCAGTGAACTATAAAGAGCTGGGGACCCTGAATGCTTGCCTGAGGTAAACATTATGCTATTTGAGTTCAGTTTTTACAAGCTGTTTTATTGACATTTTTCTAAACACGAGTTGAATAATTAGGATACAATACAGCCAGAAACTAGACATGTCAAATTAGGTTCTGAATATTGGCTAAAACAACGTGTTTGTTCAACATGCATACAAAACTAAAAAAACCTGTCCTGCATTTAAAGGAACACATCACGTTTTTTTGGAAATACGCTCACTTTACAACTCGCCTATTTAAACAGTTGAGTTTTACCATTTTTGTATCCATTCAGACGATCTCAGAGTCTGGCAGGAATACTTTTAGCTTAGCTTAGCATAAATAATTGAATCGGATTAGTCCATTAGCATCTCACTCAAACATTTTAAAATAAGTTTTGATAATTTTCATATTTAAAGCTTGACTCTTCTGTAGTTACATCAGGTACCACGACTGACAGGAAATGAGAAGTTGCTACTTTCAGAATGAGACTATATGTATATCCTAGATGTATCGGCTAAGAAAATAGCAACTTCATTTTATTTTTATTAAAAATTATTTTGTCGGTCTTAGCACTTGATGCAACTACAGAAAGGTCAAGCTTTAAATAGTAAAATCATCTAAACTCTTTTTTGAAAATTTTAAGCGAGATGCTAATGGTCTAATCTGATTCAGTGACCTATGCTAAGCTAAGCTAAAGAGTTGTAAGCCTATTTCCAAAACAGTGGAGTGTTCTTTTAAAGAGCTACAATCTAATCTGTCATCATTTACTCCTCCTTCCTTAGTTTTGAACCTTTACGTGTTTCTATCTTCTTTTAAACACACAAAAAAAGATATTTTGAAGGAAGCTGGAAACCTGTAACCATTGACTTCCAAATACATTGTTTTTCCTAATATGGAAGTCAATGGTTACCCTTTTTCAGCTTTCCTCCAAAAAAAAAAAAAAAAGTTTCTTCTTTTGTGTTCAACAGAAGAAACTTTTAGGTGAACTATCCCTTTATGTATTGGCTAATAAAATAACAATTCTTTTTTATTTTGTTGCTCTTAGTACATGTTGTAACTACAGAAAAGTCCAGCTTTAAATAGAAAAATTATCTAAATAAATAAATAATTTTTTTTTTTTTTTTGAGCAAGATGCTAATGGTCTAATCCAAATCAATGACCTATGCTAAGCTAAGTTGTTTAACTCTAGTGGAGCTGTAAAATGAACAAATTTCCCCCCAAAAATTTAGTGTTCCTATAAAAGGGTAAGAATCTAATCTATCATAATTTACTCGCCCTTCCCTTGTTTCGAACCTTTATGTGTTTCTTTCTTCTTTTAAACACACACACACAAATATTTTGAAGGAAGCCGGAAACCTGTAACCATTGACTTCCATAGTAGGTGTTTTTCCTACTATGGAGGTCAATGGTTACAGGTTTCCGGCTTTCCTCAAAAACATCTTCTTTTGTGTTCAACAGAAGAAAGAAACAACTTGAGGGTGAGTAGATTTTCATTTTCAGGTGAACTACCCCTTTACGTAGGAATACCGAATACATCAAGTGTCGCTCATCATCTCCCAGTAATATGTAATTGAGCCTTTTAAAACACTGAAAAAAAGATTTATTGGATTTACTAAGTTTGTTTAAGGTAAGTGGTTGCAAACCATTTATATGAGCTGAATTTAAACAAATTAAATTCAGCAATGTTCAACTTAATTTGTTTAAATTCAGCTCATATAAATTGTTTGCAACCACTTACCTTAAACAAACTTAGTAAATCCAATGAATAATTTTTTTACAGTGCAATGATCTTCTCGCAGACCTCTGGTATTCATTAATTCAGGCACAAATGTACTGTACACCACACTCACCTTCTTGGACCTCCAGCAGCGGCAGTAGACGGCCTTGCTTCCAATGTCCTCCATGTCGAAGCTGTGCACCACTTTAGGACTGTCTTTGTTGATGGTCATGTTGACTCTGCTCTTGGGGCTGCTCTGTGAACTGAAGTAGCGCATCAGCATGTAGGTGCTCAGAGCTGCAGCCACTGCAACAGGAACGATGGTGGTCAGCTGATCTGCAAATGTACACACGAGGAGGCGCTGGGTTTTCAGAGGCCCCGGAGGACGCCCACACTCTATTCTACACAATCAGCCTCATTCATTCATTCATTTTCCTTCGGCTTAGTCCCTGATTATCAGGGGTCGCTATATTCCAGCATACGCAGCGGTTGCCCTTCCAGCCGCAACCCAGTACTGGGAAACATCCACACACTCATACACACACACACACACACACACACTCATACACTACGGCCAATTTTAGTTCATCCAATTCACCTATTGCTCATGTCTTTGGACTTGTGGGGGAAACCGGAGCACCCGGAGGAAACCTACATGAACACGGGGAGAACATGCAAACTCCACACAGAAATGTCAACTGGCCCAGCCAGGACTCGAACCAGCGACCTTCTTGCTGTGAGGTGACAGTGCTAACCACTAAGCCAGCGTGCCTCAGAATCAGCCTCATCTTCACTATTAATATATGACATTTCTATTGTTTACTTTTTTTATTTATTATATTTTTGTCAAATTTGGGTCTGGCAAAAGAATCAGAAAAATTGCTCAGTGGACCCTCATGTTGAAACTGGATTTGTCCTGTCAAAAACATATATATATTGTTCCCCCAAATGTATTTATTTATTTTTTTTGTCAAATGTAGTTTGATTTTTTTTTTTATATTTATATTTCATTCATTCATTTTCTTTTCGGCTTAGTCCCTTTATTAATCTGGGGTCGCCACAGTGGAATGAACCGTCAACTTATCCAGCATATGTTTTACGCAGCGGATGCCCTTCCAGCTGCAACCCATCTCTGGGAAAATATTTATATTTGTTTACTTTAATCATTCTTATATAGGGGTACATTTTCAATATTACACATCAAAAATGCAGATTTAGGAAATTCAAACAATGAAGAACATTTTATTAAATGTATTCATTTTTATTAGTATGTATTCCATTTCTACACGGTTCCCCAAACTTAAAAACTGATTGAGCGATTTATTTAAATTTTCACAATAATAAATAATGCTTTATTTTATCAGAAAATCTTGTTTTTATGGATGCACCATTGATACAAATTTATCAACAAAACAGGAGAAAGCCTGTTATTTATGACTACAACAGAGTCCGTCATAGAAGGATAATCACTGGTACACGACATTTGTGAAAAGTTTAGAAAGGAATTACTTATGCACTGTAATTACTAGTTTATATTTATTAAAAAAAAAAATTATATATATATATATATATATATATGGAGAATTTATATATATATACACACATTAACGGTCAAAAGTTTGGGGTCAGTTCGATTTTTAAATGTTTTAAAATAAGCTTCTCCTGCTCACCAAGACTGCATTTATTTAATCAAAAATACAGTACAAACTGTAAAATGTTATTGCACTATAAAATATCTGTTCAAAAGTAGTTTATAATTTAATTTATTAATTTATTCCAGTGATTTTAAAGATTAATTTTCAGCTTCATTAATCCAGTTTTCAAAGTCACATGATCCTTCAGAAATCACTCTAATAATAATAATAATAATAATAATAATTATTATTATTATTAATTATAATAGTAATAAAAGCAATATTGACTGAAGTAATAATTTCACTTGAAACTACATACAATAAGAAAGCAGTTATTAATTTTTTGTATAAATATATTTTACAAAAAAGTACATTTAATAAATGCCGAATAATTTTCTTTAAAAAAAAAAAAACTGACTCCAAATTTTTAACGGTGATTGCATATATATATATATATATATATATATATATATATAAGCTATATATACACATTCGAGGAGTGAAGTAAAAAGGTTATTTAAACATTCATTTGTAACAAAATAAGGCTGCAACATAAAATGTGAAAACAAAACAGAAAAATCTTTACTTCATAAAAGTGAATCATCTGTTAAGAGTCATTTAAAATTGTGCAATTGCAGCACATTAGATTCTCAATTACTCATTGACTTCAATTCAATTTATTTTAAGTGCTTTGGTTCTCCATACCTGGACAACCACAAAGAAATATCCTAAAAGACTTATGAACCCCTATGTGATTTATTCAGATATTTCAAAGCCTCCTTGCATAAAAAAACATGATTTTATGTAGCCTAATTCAACAATTTGTAATAAAGTAAGAAAATAAATTTGAATCTCATTGACATCGGGTTGTTATAAATTTACAGTTATACAACAAGTGATCTTGTGAAAAAGTATATTTGATATCAATACACAACAAGCTCATAGGCCAAACAACTATTCACAGGATAAGACTTTTAACACTAATAATATATTAGCACCACACAACTTCTAAAATAAGTAGCCAGAACACAACACAGCAAAGATTTGTGTGCGTTTAAAAGACATCTAATATAGATGTCTAAACACGGATGTCTAGGCTAAAACAAAGTATAAAAGATATCAAACCGACAGGAATGAGAATGACTACAAATGCAAAGTCTGTCTAATCTGCTCATTTGATGACTATGGTCTAACTTTGGACTATTCTAAGACGTATTAGATTTTCACTGACAGCCCAAATTTAGCCTTGATTGTTTTAGCCAGGACGTCTATGTTTAGATATCTATTAGACGTCTGTTTCGCACAAAATTACACTGAGGTAAAGTTGGTTTTATATTCACATTTGTTCATTTTAACGGTCACCACATTGTTTGCCAAACTACTTTGTATATTCGTTCTGAAATCGCATGCAAGTATGACTTAAAAAAAAAACATTAGCACTATATAATTGACTGTGAACAATTTGAAGTACTTTGATAGTCGTATAACATATGCGGGTATAAAACCAACTTTACCTCAATCAAAAGTACTTGGTGGGAAACGTTTACTGTGTGTCATTATGTGTCTAGTGGTCCTAAGTGTCTTAAAAATAAACTTAAGCAGCTGTAAAATAGAGTCAGGATATGATAAGTTGATACTGAAGCACTGTAAATCCTGGTCAGGTGAGAAGGATTCGATCCGTGGAGTGATTTCCGCGAATCGGTTCTTCCGAGCAATTTTTTTTTTCAATGAATTGTCGTCATCACGTGATTACCTAAACCTCGACATGATATTACATAAACATGTTACAGTTGTAACCATATTTCTAATATACGTTTTATTTGTGAGCGTTATCATATTGCACAGATACGACTAAAACGATTCGTCCGGACTCAAAAGAATCATTTTGTTCATGTTTCTAAACATATGAAAACAACTTAGTTTGTCAAGCTCGTGATTTGTGCATAATAAACGCTGCAAAGTGACGTGTCACCGATAATGCAGTTTTAGCCTACTAAAACATTACACTTAAAGGAAACATTTAAATGCATGTAATATCAATCATTGTAACAGACACATGCAAACCTATGACCTATTAACGCGCCCATGCAATAAACGCCATACTCACCTGAACCGTGTGCTTGTGAGAATGCTAATTTAACTATCTAAAATCATTTGAAATCAATTGAAATCAACACATTATTAGGATACACACGGCTAATTTGAATATGCCAACAAATTCACTGTTGACTTTTTACAGCAAAGGCATTCTACCACGGTTGCAATAGGCTTTGTTATAAATGAAAACATCGTTCTTACCTTTAGATACTTTGAAACCCGGTATGAATCCCGGTTTATTCAGAACCGAAAGACCTGGAATTTGAAATGCCATGACAGTATTGTTGTTTGGACTTCAAGTGTAAGGGCACTACAAGGTCTGAAAGACGCTGAACCCAAATGAGTCGCCGTCACTGCGGAACACAGCGCGATTGCGTCACTGGGTATCTGTCCAATAGCTGGAGAGCGTAAAAGCACTCGCTCCCCTGGTTCAGATTACTGTAAACATGGGGCCCAAATCCTCTTTGACGTTACACTAGCAGCTTGCTAATTAGGGCTTTTGTTGTACACTAACTAGTTATTGAAATATTTTATAATCTATAGTCAATAAAATGGAAAAACCTTAACAGTGTGAAAAACCTTAAAGTGTCACTTTAATCCAACTAAAAATATTTCAATCTAAATAAACCACAAGACACCATTTTTTGGCATCTGTACTATAAGAAACAAACATAAAACCACTAATTAACAAAAGAAAATAATGTAATGGCCTATTTAACAGCTTTTAAACTCTCCACACAAACTGCTTGCACAAAATCATTCTTCTATATTAGCAATAATTACCAAATGACACATTTTACAGTAAATAGCTTGTTTATTTGACCCCTTATAACACTTCTGGCCTTTATACCCAGAAAACTGAGCTCATATAAAAGATTAATGAACAATTCCTGCTATAAAAAAAAATTCCTTGACTTCTACTACGGTAGTAATTGTGAGTTATCATGCAGCACTTATTGATCAATCTGTGCATATTTAACATTTGTTTCGTGTCAAAAATCAAATATTAGCAAGAAGATGAGATCAGTGAAACTTCAGGATTCAAACCCCTTCAGGAGGTCATGTGTTTGAAACGAGACCTGTACCACCTGTTAAACACACACACACGGAAAAAAAAACATGCAGACAGAGTGCTTCAGACTTTAGTAATCATTTTATTACACAGTTTTAATCAACACACAAAGCTCAACGAGCCTGTCAGGAAATTAAATATACAGAAGTTTGTCTGTGAGGAGTTTGTGTCCTCTCACCCAGGGACCCAATCGAGTCTGGCTGAACCATGTTAGCATCTAATTCAACAAGAGCAAGGGAAGAAGGAAAAAAAAAAAAAAAAAAAAGTAAACAAAATTGCAACCTAAGTGTTACAAGTGTGGGTTGGGGATAAACAAAACAATAAGACAAATGCTATAGAGACTTGTTTAAATAACTGGTCCAAAACCCTCCATAATGGTGAATGTTCATGAAGTTGGTCAAGGCTAAAGGAAAGGGGTTGAGACGGTCTTTGCAGCGGCAAATGGAAACAAAATATATATATTTAATAGTTTTCAAGTCCATAAGAATACTCCAGAGGAGAGGACAGGAGGTCCGTTTTCCTTTGACTGCTATGATTTTAAAAGAATTCCTTATAGATTTTATACAATAAGATAGCCAGCATACCCCTCCCTTCTCTGCAACAGAAATAAAGCAACAAAAAAAAAAATTCCTGATCCAAAATGTACTGTTTGGAACCCAAGGAAGGGGAAATGAAAAAAAAAAAAAACATCCCTCGATGTCCAGACTATCACAAACTGCAGGGAGAAAACAAATGATAACAATAAAGCCCTCCCTTCCCAGTTCTTAAAAACAACAAGGAATGCTTTTAGAGCCATAAACACTTTCTACAGCATAATTGATACAGACTGATCCTAAGCAGCGGGTGTGTCGCCCTAGCAACGGAGAAGAAAAAGCAGGAGCTGTGGAGTGGAGGTCTGAATTTGGGAAAGAAAAGGGCCTACGGTTGTAGTTCGAGTATGTACACCATGGCTGCCAGAGAGCTAAGAGTTGGGGGAGGTGCTCTGGTGAGGGGAGGCGTGGCTTAAAGAAAGCACTCCAATGGAAACCAACAAGATCTGTTTTTTTTTTTCGTAAGCTTTTTCTTTTTTATCTTTTGAACGTTCAAAATCTCCCCTAACCTTACGATGGAGAGGTGTATTTTTCTCACATCATGATTTATTTTATCTCCAAAACTACATTGCATACTTTTGTGTCCATTCCCGAGCTATTCTGTTGTACCTGTGAAGGAAGAGAAAAAAAAATTACATTTACTAAAATGAAATGCAGAAGCCCGTTTACAAGTGCAGTTGACCATGACAGCCTTTAACATTAGTGCCAGGATGTCCAAGATAACTGGTGTCATATACAGTTCCTAACACTTCCCATATTACTTTATGATACCCATCATATTAAAATAGTATAGTATTGCAAGTACACCATTTTTATGGTGGAAAATATTTTTCTTCTCACTAATTCAAATGAACATGACTCAAATCCTTCAATTTAACAATGCATCGACATGCAAATTCCAAACACCAAAACTGGTTCATAAAAATAATGTTATTAAATAAAGTTGTAAAACTTTTAAAAATTTAACTAACTAATACAGATAAAAAGGCCATAATTTTACCAGCGTTGCCATGACAACACAGTAGCGCTGTTGCAAGCAGCACGAACAAGTATACTAGACAAAAATGTCCTGTTGCCATTTTGAGCAGACTGACTTTTCAGTGAGCATGTGCGGTTCATGCAAAGATATGTATATGGTTACACGAGTAGAAAAGGGGTGTCGAATTAATTAATTTAAACTGTGACCATGGCGTGCATACAAGCTAGACGACGATGCTCTCTGCAGCTCTAGTGCTTTGGTCACCATCGCAACTTGCATCCCTTGAACAGCCCTAGCCACTAAAATGAATAGCTTTCATAGCGTAGTGCTTTCCGCATCCGGGATGAAAGCTACTTCACATTATGTAGTAACTACCATTGGAAAGAAAACAGCATGCTGAACACTGCTGCATTTTTCCAGCTCATATTTCAGCCAATGTAATTTTCAACAGCCAAAAACTTTGGTGCATCCATCCCTACTTTAATCAGATCTACAATGGACAACATTAATGCAAAAGAGGTTTAACTAAAATTAAATAAATAAAAAAAACTGACAAAACTGTTTACTACTGATTCTATAATGAAGTTTAAATGTCAGTGCAGGACACATTTACCTTAAAAAAATAATAATAAAAATAAATAAATAAATAGTGTTGTGCAGAGCCAGTAATTGACAAGTCATTATAAAAGGAACTCTTCAGTATTCCCTTGAGTCTTCATAAAGTCTTGCCTCAGCCAGCTTTTTTCCACCCACATTTGCCAATAACACCAGTTTAGATTTATATAATTGGAGTCTGCTGGCATTTAATTCCTATTTTTCTTAGATTTTATAACCAAATTCTCCAGGTAAAAGTATTACATGCACCATAGTCTGGCTCAGATAAAACCAAACACAAGTTGCTCTATTAGGATTTTGTCATATCTAAGCTTTGTGGTTAACTAAAATAAATGAATCATAAAACAAAACTTCATAGTATCAATGTATAAACCTGACATCCTAGTGAAGTAGAGGTCAAAACAGGAAACTATGAGGGCTATACCGCAGCTACTAATGCAAATGACTGCATGACAGCACCTATAGGGTAGACCATAAGGCAAGTGCACACTGCACAGGACGACACTCACTTTTCCCTGTCAGTCTTGTAAATGCGGGCGATCTCAGGTACTAAGGGGTCGTCCGGATTGGGGTCACACAGCAGGGAGCAGATGGACAGGAGAACTGCAGAGCAAGAGAAAAACATTAGCGTAAAGAAACTTTAATAGAGCAGTGTCCTTGTTCAAACACAGCGGACATCTAATAGCAGGACACTCATTCCTTATGGAATACATTAAGCATAAAACTGTTACAAGTAGCTTAAATATACATTAAATGGAAATTTTAGATACACAAATTATGAATTGTGACACTACTGAATAAATACTTCTTAGTGCCTGTGGTACTAAGGCACAAAGAATAAGTGAGAAATGGGGTAAAAATCAGAAAATGATCTCAAACGTTCTGGCACTCATTTAAAATAAACTTCAGTGGTTTGTATAATACAATGCCTTAAATATGTCAGAAAACTGATTAACAAGTTGAAATGCCACAAGAGAGCTTTAAAATTTCTGCTAAATTTTACAAAACGTTCCTTAAATTAACCTAGCACAATGTCAAGTTTTAAGAGATAATGTATTCTGAAAAAGCATAGCAGTAGATGTTTATTGGATGTGTGACTTTGACTTGTAAATGATGCAGTTAAAGTTTAAACTAGAGAAACGGGTGCATCCCAAATCGCTTAGTTATGCACTACTCTATGCCCTTTAGTACTATAAAGTGTAAATAGTGCATTCACACTGTAAACTCTAAAAACAGGTGCACTTTAAATATCCAGATGTAGTCGTTTTTCCAATTCAATAAAACAAGTGTAGAATGTTGAACACTTTACTTTGGTGAGGAGCTATCTGACACTAAAGATGGATTACTAGACTTATTTTGGATTGTGCAATGATTATGCCACTGGGGTTGTACTCATGACAGGTACTATTTGATAGTTTGGTCATTTATGTGGCTAGTTTGGCTTTGTGTGACAACCACTAAGTGTAATTTGGCAGTCACTGGAAAATGGTTTGAAATTCTGGTTTAGATTTGGGAGACAATTTATACAATACATGTTTTGTTGTACAAGTATATAGTGTATAAGTGGATCATTACAAACAATTCCTTCGCAGACATTCAAATACTACTAATAGTAGTGTCAATAAGAAAACAGCAGCTCCTTTATACTGCCATAATCTAAAGCTTACTGGCATATGAAATTCCAAGTAAAAATTCCTTGAATATGCATAAAAAATTGATTTCCTAAACATTTTTTAATATAGAGTTTAGAATTGTTTAGTGCAGCTCTAACATTTGAGGCTTTGTAAGCACTCTCCAGAACACAATCTGAAGCAATCCAACAAAAGCTTATTACGAAAAATCCATAGAGACATATGAACATACACATTGAGGCTAAGCAGCAAATATTCAAAGTTAACTGGTTTAGATCAATAGCTGAAACCTGGTGCTGTTGTACCTTTGGAGATGGTGAGTGCCGGTGACCACTGTGACCTCAGAATATCCAAACAGATGCTGCCATTGCTGTTGATATTTGGGTGATAAATTCTTGTGGTAAATGCAACCTGAAGAATAAGACAGACAAAAAATAAGAACACAACCTCCTAAAGTAAAACAGAAAAATGACTGCTAACTCTAAAACAACAAAGACGGACGCACAAGCTTCAACCAAATACATTCTTCAAATTCACGGACAAGATTATCTGCATTCTGCAACTGCGAATGACAACCAGTCATGATAAGGTGAATTATTTGAATATATGGTGGGAGGAAAAACCATTTCCTCGTGTTGTGACAAAGAAAGTGGAGGTCAGTAAAATGAGAGGATTCGCGGCGACAAATAATTAAGCAACACCTGAGAAGCTGTGCCCGAGTCAAACGGGTGCGGACACTACTGACCTTTGGCGGTTTGAAGGGGTAATCTGTGGGAAAGTGTATGGTCAAGAAGAACACTCCACCCTGGTAAGGACTGTCGTTCTGTAGAGTAAACATTGGAAATTAGCATTATTTACAAAAAACTCGAGATTTTAAAATGGTAACACTTGCTTCAAATTCAAAAGTTCCCTGTAATAGTGACCTTCTAAGAGAGATAAAATAAATAAATACTTACTGGTCCCATTATTGTGGCCTGCCAGTGAAACACTGCAACAAGACAAAAAGAAATGTCAGGAAAGCCTTCTCATGCATCTAATTCTCAGGCTCAGAATCAGCCTTGCCAGAATTAAGAGTCCACTGATGAATACACTATAAAATATGATGAAGCAATTTTGGGTACAATCATGTTGTCATATTTCAGTCAAGTCTCTGAGGCCCCAAGTAGGTCAGATGGTTAGATGATTCACAGTTAATAAAGTGGCGACTCTTTTGAGGAATGCTATTTGCCGGTTCAAACAATCTGTTTTCTTGTGGTTGAGGTTCACATTAAATATTGATGAGAGCCTTCCATCAATCACAGGGCACATAGAAAACATGGTCAGACTTAAAAATCAAAAACAAACACACAGTTTGAGGTTCAAGCCACTTTGACATTCAGTTCCTATGAATGCAAAAATACAAGAGCCACCAATTCTAATACCAACATCACCTGGTAAAAGAGACCGAGGATCAGAACAGGTGATTCCTCAGATGTCAACGTGATTGACATGTTTAGAGCTTTCTAGATTTAGGTTACTTGTTTAGTGTGGCCGTTGAATGCAGTCACATTCATTTGCTGATAAAATCAGAAAGAACAGACAAGAGCAAGACATCACTAGACACTGCAGTGTCTGTACTCTCAATATCATAATACAGTGCTTGACAAACTAAAAAAAAAAATATTTTTTTAAAATGCACATGATTTTGTTCTTCTTTATTGAAAAATTTACTTACAATTTTAAATTACCCTGAAGTGTTTCCAAACCTTTATGAAGTTTCTTTCTTCTGCTGAACAAGATATCTTGAAGAAAGCTAAAAAAAATGCAATAATCGACTTGCATAAAAGGAAAAACAAGTAACATGAAAGTCAATGGTTACAGGTTTCCAGCTTTCTTCGAAATATCTTTTGAGTTCAACAAGAAAGTCAAACTGGTTTGGAACAGGAAAAGGGTGAGTAAGTGGTGACAGAATTTTCTATTTTTGCTGAACTATCCCTTTAAATTCTGAAACTGATTTTAATGAGAAGCATTGAAATGAATGTGTTTTCCCAAATCTTCAAGTTCAAAGTTCAAGTAAAGCAAACTAGTTTTCTTCCCATTTACTAATTTAAATAACTTTTACTATATCTTGTGACCACAAAACATATCTGATGATCTTCCTTGTTTCCTAGAGATTTTTTTAAAGTTACGTTGTTTATTATAAACCATTTATTTATTAACATAAACAGAATTTGATTTTAATGAAGGTCATATAATAATGATTTTTAGAACTCTTCAATAACAAAAAAACAAGTCTTCATATCTTCATTTTACATCTTACATAAAACACACAGAAGTCAACATATGAAGTGGATCAAAACATTTTAAATTGCCCTAAGACAAGAAAAAGTGTTGTTGAATAGTTTCAGGACAACTTTAAGGACAGGTTTAGATCCGCTTCAAATGTTGACTACTGTATTTTGATTCAAGGTTATTGTACCAGAATAAAAAGGCAGAATTTAAGGATTTTAACCTGCAAAAAAATGCAGACCTGGTTCACAGGTTAATTTGTATCTCTCCTTCAAAGTATAATGCAGGGTCTTTTTAAACCTATCCTGTACTGAACAAAATAAAAAGATCAAACTAATGCTATTTAGAACAAAAATATGACACCTGGGAAATTTTATTTAGGATTTAAATAAATTGAACAGCTTGAAAAATGTTGCCTCTAGATGACAGGATGTTGATTACATAAAAAAAAAAGACCTGAAAGAGAGGGGAAGATGACATCACAGAAGAAATGAACTTGTTCTGCCAAACATCTTTTTTGACCAAGATCAAAAATAAAGATCAAAATTAAAATGTTAGGTCTTTAACTTGGATGTAAATAAATTAAAGACAGAGAATGAATACTTGTAAATTAAATGCAGAGAACAAAAACACACTAAGTTATCAAACACTTTGTGGGGAAAAGTGAGTTACTTACTGTCATCCCCTACTGGGCCCGCTGAACACTGAGCAGGTGGGTCACGGCCCAAATCATGCAGCTCCTAAAACACACCAGAAACACTGCAGGTTAAAATAATTCGCCCATCATGCTTTGAGAAGCAGCAGGTAAAGCTCTGCATCACCTGTCCGGAGCCCTTCCTGAAATACCTGCAGTGCTTGCTGAAACGGACACCGAAACCAAACACTTAACATATCCGTGCATGATTTCATAAAAAAACGACTAAATAAACGGACAGTAAACATAACTAAGAAGAGAAAAATGCACATGGGCTCAATATCAAATCAGACACACGACAGCCCGTGTAATGAAGTTATAGCTGTCATGACATGAGATGTGACCACAGCTTATGTAACGCAATTTTTTCCCGGTCTAGTCAAAGTTGCTCAAATCAGACAGAAATATGATCTTTAAAGTAGTCAAAACCAATTTACCAATAGTCAAAACCAATTCATTACGCCAATTTGCTTGCGCCACGAGCTAACATTAAGACTAAATAAATATTTGAACACTTAACAGACTGGCTCAAAGAAATAAATATCTAGATGCTGATCAATTAAAAGACACAAGCCTAAACATAAAGAGAAAATAACTTAAACGTTTAACGTTATCCGTGACGGCAAACCGATGGGCCAGATGCCTCTCCCGGATCGCTTAGCTAGTTAACAATCTAACTAGCACGATGTAGTGAAATGTAACATAATACCACCGTATTTTGGCATAGAAATACTAAAAAATAAACCCATCTGATGATGAAATGAGAGATATAAAGAATTTTTGATCAAGGTTTTCAAATGGGCCTTTAGCATTGGTGGCTACGAGCGGTTAGCATGCTAACACGTTACCATGAGCCTACATTAATCCTCAAGCGAGCCAGATCCAACCGACTTCCATTTCAAATGACTGTTTATCTCTGTTGACGATATAAAACGAAGAGTGAAACACGAAAGTGGACACCGAATAAACATTTTACATCAGTCGCAGACAGTTCGACGAAGGGTCTCTAGCTAACATGCTAATCGTTAGCCCGGCCCGAACCGTCGAACCGAGGTGCTTTACTACACTTGTCATCACAGCAGCGGCACACGTAACACCTGTAAATTATCAATAACATCCGTTAATTCGCCTTTCCTGCGAAAACGAAAAAAGATGATGCGTTTTCAATGCGGAATAAGGCAATGGCGCCTGTGACTTCCTTCTCTTACCTTGTGGATTCTTTTCAGAGCCATTGTTGTGCTGTTACTGCTGTCAAAAACACACAAAACGCGCCCTGTACTCGATTAAAACGGCGTTTCTTCAATTCCGACGCTTCCAACCCCTCGTGTGTCGTAATAAAGGACGCCTTGGCGTTATAATTCAATCGGTGTTCTGTATGTGACGGAGCCGGTTGGTGTAATTTGAAGGCGAAACTGAAAGGTGGTGCTGGTAGCGGTTCGGTCCTTCCTCCTGCAGCAGCGGCAGCGAGCAGCTACCGCATCACGCACACTGCGCTGCTCTAATCAGATCCTTCCGCCAATGGACGCAGTCGACGGGGACGGATTGCGCGCCTACGCCAGTTGCCAGATAGTGCAGTTGTGAAGCACGAAACTGATGCAATAGCCGTGCCAAAATGGCGGATCGCGCTGAATGACTTCAACGCTTATTGAGCCCAAATGAAAGCCTGTGGTTGAACGCTTCCATTTCGAGCCGACGTGCGAGCTGCGTGATAAGCTCAGAAATATAATAGAAGTAGCTAGGAGGGACATACGCTTATTTATTGTTAGTGGTGTTCATTCGACTTGTGTTTATAATTATAGGTGGAGAACAGTTTATATACAATTTCCACCAAAATCGCACATACATAAATACCATCCGTCAGAGGAAGTTTCACCAGGGCGGAGTGATATTTGACAAATTTATGTTTTGTCGCGGCAAAACACGAGATTATCGCCCATAGATTAGTGCATGCAGTATGTGAGAAACAAAGCTCCACTGTAAGTTTGATTTAAGTATTTTAACACATTTAAATGAATGACTTTGACCTTAATATGTATTCTTGTATGATGCATCAGCTTTATAGTTCTTAAATGTTCTTAATCAAATATGTACGTAATCATAATACAGGTACGTCATTAGTATCATTTGTGTTTTCATCCATTCGTTTTCTTTTCGGCTTAGTCTCTTTATTAACCAGGGGTCGCCACAGCGGAATGAACCGCCAGCATATGTTTTACGCCACAGATGCCCTTCCAGCTGCAACCCAATGGCAAATCTTGTGTTTTATTCTTATAAATTGTAAATATTTTTACGGATTCAAAATGTTTATATAAGAATATTACAGTTACTTTACTTTACAAGTTACTTTAATTTGCAGGTCAATAAAACGCGTTTCCAGATTAAAATATATATACTTAAATATATTATACGTTTTCATAATGAAAAAGCATGTGTATGATGGCCATAAAAAAAAAAAATGCTAGCCACTAAATATAATGCTATATAGTTTCTACCATCAGTACATCGTAACAGATATGATTAATTATTATTGATTATGGTAAGAGAAAATAATGTAGGCTAATGCAGGGAGTTTAGTTGATTTTTTTGTAGTTTTGTAGGTTGTAATATGTAGGCAATATATTTTCTAAAACCTTATATGTATTCTGTTTGGGCTTAATCTGATGTGTTCTCATTTTTATTCTATTGTCTTACCTGCCTTTGTTCTCATTTCTAATATTTGATTGTTCAAACAATTAAAGCCAACATTTTTAGGTGCTTTTGTCTGATCCTCACATAATCCTGATTACACAAATCCAAAAAGATCAAACTATCGGCCTATATTCCTAAAATACCATAGTGATATCTTTATCCTGCATTACAGGTTAATGCCCCCCTATACCCCATTCAAACAATCACACTCATTGAAGAAATAAAAGGAAAATAATTTACATATATTGAATATAATAAATGGAAAAATGTAGTGCAAAAATGAAATACAATTGCAGGCATTTATTTGAAAGCCTACTATGGCAATTCTATGGTAAACTGATGGTATCACATAGTTACACCTTTATGCATACACATTGATATTGAATGACTATCATACATTATTCAGAAGAATAACATTGTGTTACTGTGATAAATGTCAAAAAGCCCAAAATATTAGCATGATGCAATGCCCCAGAGCAACTGTGCCTGGAAACCATGCATTGTTAAAGAAACAGTATTCCATATGACACCTGCACAACCTTTTTTTTTAATGCTTGAAAGAACATACAAAACAACAAGTAACAATAGAAAGAGAAATCTTAATATAATTCCAAAAAGTCTAGATAGCAGCAAGAGAAAAAAATAAAATAATAATAAAATAAATTAATAAATAAATACAAACTACAAAAACAAAGGGCTTACTCTTCAAATGATTACAGTTTAAGGGCTTTTTATGATTCACAGTGATTTGAAGAAGACCATTAAAGCTTTTTTGAAAAAAAGTCATTTGTACAACCTTCTTTATAGATAGATAGATGGATAGATGGATGGATGGATGGATGGATCGATAGATTGGTGGATGGATGGATGGATGGATGGATAGATAGATGATGGATGGATAGGTGGATGCAGATAGATAGATGGATAAATAGATAACAACTCTCTTGATTGATAGATAGATAAATAGATAGATAGATAGATGATGGATGGATAGGTGGGTGGATGGATGGATAGATGGATAGATAGATAGATAGATAGATAGATAGATAGATAGATAGATAGATAGATAGATAGATAGATAGATAGAT
>CAIGQW010054354.1:4438416-4451639 GCA_903798125.1 Danio choprae
AATGGATAGATAGATAGATAGATAGATAGATAGATAGATAGATAGATAGATAGATAGATAGATAGATAGATAGATAGATAGATAGATAGATAGATAGATAGATGGATGGATAGGTGGGTGGATGGATGGATGGATGGATGCAGATAGATAGATGGATAAATAGATAACAACTCTCTTGATTGATAGATAGATAAATAGATAGATAGATAGGGCCTCACGGTGGCGCAGTGCATAGCACGTTCGCCTCACAGCAAGAAGGTCGCTGGTTCGAGCCTCGGCTGGGTCAGTTGGTGTTTCTGTGTGGAGTTTGCATGTTCTCCCCGTGTTGGCGTGGGTTTCCTCCGGGTGCTCCGGTTTCCCCCACAAGTCCAAAGACATGCGGTACAGGTGAATTGGGTAAGCTAAATTGTCCGTAGTGTATGAGTGTGAATGGTGGTGTATGGATGTTTCCCAGAGATGGGTTGCAGCTGGAAGGGCATCCGCTGCATAAAACATGCTGGATAAGTTGGCGGTTCATTCCGCTGTGGCGACCCCAGATTAATAAAGGGACTAAGCCGAAATGAAAATGAATGAATGAATAGATAGATAGATAGATAGGTGTGCGTGCGTGCGTGCGTGTGTCAACATACCCAAAAAATGATACAACAAAAATCGGCTGTTCTTGCAACATTAGAAAAAATATAAATATTAAAAAATATATACATATAAAATATGTTTAAATATAATTATAGTTATATAAGATTTAGATTCTACGCTACAAATAATTAAAAAGCCTGACGTCAATAAAACAGCAACAAGGCCTGTGCGCTCTCTCTCTCTCTCCCTCTCCCTCTCTCTCTCGCGCGCGCTCATCTCGTGCGCATGCAGGGAAACCCCGAATCAGCCTCCGCGTGATGGCGGTATGAGGCAGTCCCTGCGAGCGAGAGCGTGGGAGTTCCTGTCTTCGCCATGTCGGGGTGGTGCTGCAACGCGCTGAGGATACCCTGAACCGACCGAGCAGAAGTCTCCCAGCCCCCCTCCTGCTGCTCCATCCATCCATCCATCCATCTATCTATCTGTCTACCCATCCGCCCCCACACAGCACCAGGCAGAGTCCAGCATCTCTCCAGCATCGCCGCTCGCCTGGATCGACTGCGACACATCTTCTTTCCCCCTGGCCGGCGGTGGACGGAGGAGAGACGCACCAAGTGATGCGGCTTCTGCAGCCCGCGCATCCCGCAGCACCGAAGACCGCACGCTCACCCGTCAGGAGTAAGCGCACTTTCCCCGTGATCTGCAACAGCCCATGAGAATGTCCAGCACAGACATCATGGGTTTAAACCCTACCGACCGCGTAATCAAATGTAAGTGCATTGTGTTGTGTTCGCTTTTAATCACACTTAGCACATAAAAGCATGAAGCGTAATACGCGATTGTGCATGACTGGCGATGATTTAGATGATGATGCGCTTTGGAAGATCTTTTTATTGAAGTTTTCTTTGGGGGGACAGCGTAATACGTCATGCATGGATGATTGATCAGTGATCAAAGGATGCCTCACATGGTGTGTTTGCATCCAAAAAAAAAAAAAAAAGATTTCCCATATGAGATTGGCAACCCATTAAGGCTCTCTATATGCTCAGTGATGCTGATGCAGTCGAGGTATGGCAAGCCACTTTAACATTTAAACTTGGAAAACGTACACCTGTTTATATATTTAAGCGATTTAGGTGTCACTATCTTGATTTTTCACTAATGCTTATTTCAGTAGTGACATGGATTTAATGAATTAGTTACTAAGAACTTAAAAACAAAGTATTTTTTTTAAATATTGTACCGGTGTAGAAGGTGTAGGAACAATTTTCAGTCAGAAATTGCTTGCAAATTTCATAATAACAAACAAACCGTTTGAATTAAGTGAGACATTTACATTTTGAAAACGAAGTGTGAATCAATAATCTTTGTTTTGTTCACAATTTTTTTTTATAGTTACTCATAAATATTAATTCCTACAGACGACAGCTTAGTTATGGCTACTCTGTGCCTGCTCAAAATTCATTGTAAAGACCCAATGGCTGCGTCGGAATTCCGGAAAATTCTTTGCATTTCGATGTAGGAAGGCATCAAGCCATGTCTGAATCCTAATCGAGCTTCGCTTCCTGTCTTCGGAGAGACCTTCATCTGATTGATTTTTTGAAGGCAGCATAGATGTATCCTTCACTGCTGTATCCTTATGCCTTTGATATCCCACAATCCTCTGCATCCCACTTCTGACAGTTGAGCTAAAAAATAAAGACGGCATCTGGAGGCTCCGCTTGGGTGTCATTTTGTGTGTGTATGTTTCTGACCAGCCTTTTCCATTTCTGATGTCATTTCTAGCGAGAAGTTAATATTTAAGTAATAGCAGAACTCATTTTTGCCTGCTATAATTGTACATTTTGCCTGCCCCTAGTATAGAGTAAAATGTAGGTGTAAGTATATTTCTATTATTCTGTTTAATTTTATATATTAAGAGAAAGTTCAGCCCAAAATGAAAATATACACACACTATTTAGTCTAATCAACCACTATTTAGTCCCTAAAGAAGATAGTTTAAAGAAATATGAAAAACTGCAACCATTGACTTCCCTATTGGAGAAATACAAACAAATACTATTGAAATCAATGGTTACAGGTTTCCAGCTTTCTTCAAAATATCTTCTTTTGTGTTCAACAGATGAAAGAAAACCAAATAGGTGTTGAACATGTAAAGGGTGAGTAAAACTATCCCTTTACGTGCAGGTCAAACTGGACTTTGAGCATGCATAATGATCATGCGACAGTGGTAATATGATATCACACTCTGTACACTCCTAATGTAAAAAACAAAATACTCAGCCTGCTCCACTTCATTGCGACACTGAAATTCTACAGATTTAAAGCTGCATTATTTTAATTAGTCAAAGAGATCAGATTAAGATGTATCAATATTCTTTTGGTCACACACATTTATGTGTTCACCGAGTTCACCGATTTGATTGACCTTTAAAAAGCAGCAAAACGCAGAACGTGCTTGTGTTTTTGGTCTCCTGTATCCACATACATATGAACGGCAGGCAAGTAAAGTCTTGTCATACTGCCTTTAAACAGATAAGATGCCTTCAAGGGAAAGTTCACCCAAAAATGGACGTTTACTCACTCTCAAGTGGTTTCAAACATTTATGCTTCTTTATTCTGTTGAACACAAAAGAAGATATTTTGAGGAAAGCTGAAAATCTGTAGCCATTGACTTCCATGGTGGAAAAAAGTACTATGGAAGTCAATGGTTACCGGTTTCTAGCTTTCTTCAAAATCCATCTTTGCAGTGCAAATTAGGCATACTAAATCCAGTAAATAGCTCATCTCTATTGGATTAAGCAGTAGTGTGTGAATTAGATGTACGATTATACAAATTCCAGTTCTTTTAAAGAATGAATACGACTACGGCTTGCCACATGAATGGAGCGCATCGACGGCTGCGCGCGCCTGCTGGCGGATGGATGAACTGTTATACAGTGCCAGGTTACCCGAGAGAGAGAGATAGAGGGGGAGGAGAGCAAGAGAGATTAACATCTCGATCCAATGAAATATTTTTGTCAGTTTGAGGATGACAGCGAAAGGACGACTAAAAGGTAGCGTGGCTTTTGCATTGCATTTCTGCATTATTTCATGCACCTCGACAATACGCATCTTTTACTCCAATGTCAGTGTGCGCGCTCTTCGTCGGGTAGCTACAAGCGCTCGGGATAACGAGATGATCTCGTGAGTTACCGTATCGATTATGCGTGTAATGATGTGAAATAGGCAATGCCTCGAGACCTTGCACGAATGCACTCTTGTCATGCGGGGGGAGAAGAAAATGCGCGGAGATGTTCGCAATGTCAGCTCGTGCGCTGACATGGGCATCCTTGCATGGATGGCCTATGTGGGTATTTTAGTGTTTCATTCCGAAAGAGTTTATCGATTCGTTGGCACAGCGTCACACACTGTAAACAAGGCTGCACACAGAGGATGAGCGCCGCATCTAGCGCCTGCAGAAATCCCAGTGGCATTAAAGCTAAAAATTATTGCAGAAAAACAAGTTGCATTGCAGTACTATATATTTCATGTGATGATGATGATGATGATGATGAAGCATAAACACGTTAGGCGCTTTTGCAAACCCATCGACAGATATCAATGCATGCATCTATAAATATTTGCAGCCATTTTTATATCACCAAGATTGCGCGCATCAAAAATAAGCCATATAGTGAGGATGTGGGCAACACTGGATGCTGGGAAGTGTGTATGTGTAGTGTGGGCGGTTAGTGGAGAGAGGGTTAATTAGACCTCGGTGATGATGGCTGTGCATACTGAAAAGCTCCCCAAAAGCATCTGTTCCCTCTGTGTATGTGATCAACACTGGAATTTGTTTGGATTATGGAAGACAATAAGAGCGGACAGGGGAGGCATGTTTTGGACCATCATAGTGTGTAGAGTGAGTGTGGTTTGGGCGGAGAGAGAGAAAGAGAGAGAGATGTGGTGCGTACTGTAAAGGGCTATTCCTCAACCCTGGAGTGTGGCCGCCTGTAATTATTTAGCAGCATATGCCATTCTGCATTAAATAATCATAGTGTGGCATATGTGCCACATTTATGTAATATTAACCATTAGGTATCTCGGGCAATAAGCTTTGGGGAAGGTCTGTGTGTGTGAGTGTGTTCAGATTTATCTGGTGTACGGGGAAAGCAAAGCAGCCGGTGTGAAGGTGAGAAAGGTATTAGGGGGACGCAGCGGAGGTGAGAAACAGCTTGATTGTTCAGGAAGACCTAAGGAAAAAAGTATGATGGCGCATCCATTGTACACTCTCAGGTGGTAGTATGAGTGCTACTACACTGATGTATATGCATCATATGGGTTTTTTTATACACCAATGTAGGTCAACGGTTATCATGGTACTGTTTTGTTACTTTTATGATATTTTATTGTCTATGTCAGTGTTTCTCAACCACAGTCTTGGGGGACCACCAGCTCTGCGCATTTTCCATGTCTCCTTAACCAAAGACACCTGATTCAGATCATCAGCTCATTAGCAGAGACTGAAAGACCTGTAATGGGTGTGACAGACAAAGGAGACATCCAAAACATGCAGTGCTGGTGGTCTTCCAGGAACGTGGTTGAGAAACACAGCTCTATGTGACACTATTGTCTGAAATGATTGGAAGGCAGCGATCTTGTGGTTTATTGAGTACTATTTAGATGGTACCAGAGGAATATAATGGTATTACTATGGTGCATAGTATAGATATACTATGCTCAGTTGCATTTGCAAAAGAATGGTTCATTGAATTATTGATCGAATCACCATTACAATTGAACTTGATTTTAAAAACCATGATAATATCATAGTATGGCAGTGTGCATATTAAATATGTGTAGTTTTAAAGGTAAAAATCCACAACGAATTAAGTCTCCCGAAAGAATAGATGCTGAACTGCTGAAGCAAGTCACCAAGATTACGAGTTTCACTTCCACAACTGATCTATGTTGTAGATCCTTAACACGTTTGCATAATGCCAGCCTGTGGCCACAAAAATAATCTTTAGTGTCAACACTGAAAAATAAGTCATTGAAATGCTAATTTAAATGGTTTAATCCTCTAAATTCAACACAGTGAAACTTGTCAAACTTGCAATGGAGGTTTGGGTCGATCAATGGAGGTTTGGGTCGATCAATGGAGGTTTGGGTCTGACTTGACCTCAAAATGATATGGTAAAATCAGCTGTGGTCGTGTTTTCTTGGACATGTTTTGTTGCAGTCTAAATGATGTCATCCTGATTGATAGATTCAAAATTACGTTTAGATGAATGCTAAAAATTGATTGGGTTTAACTGTGCATTTATGTGTTACAAGCTTAAATTTTTTTTGATGTGCACACTTAACGAATACAGTTTCCCACTATTTGCACATACAATTTGGTCAACATTTTTTCTATTTTCTTGAATTTAAAGAGCTAATTAGGAGACGATGAGCATGGTGAAGCTTTTTGCCATACATTTTCCACTTCCCATGGCAAAAACAAGGCATGTTGGGGATGTGGAAGTTTATTTTATGAAAACTCGACACTTCATTCTACATTCCACCTCATAATTATGGCATTTCTACATCACTTCCCATGTGTAGTTCTTTCCAGTTTCGGTTCTTAATTGGATCAATTGGTGTTTACATGTCCTCACAATTGGATTAGAAAAGGTCTACGCCACATTTTCGGATCAATGGATCAAGATCAATCAGATCAATAAAGGTGTTTATGATTATTGACATATTATTTGGTTGCTTATAGACATTTCCTCTGTACAGTTGCTCAAAAGATTTAGATGTGGAATCCAGATATGGAAATGAGAGTTTTGTTTTTCAATCACAACAAAATTATCCATCTGGCCAATCAGAGAAGAGGGTTAAGAAAGACATGAAAGGGATAGTTTACCCAAACATGAAAATTACCTCATCGTTTATTCACCCTCACATTAAATGTTTATACGTTTCTTTCTTCTGTTGAACACAAAAGAAGATATTTTGAAGAATGCTGGTTGCTGGCATCCATCGACTTTCTTAGTAGGAAAAAAAATACTATGGAAGTCAACGGGTGCCAGCTAATAGCATTTTTCAAAATATCTTCTTTTGCATTCAACCGAAGAAAGAAACTCAAATAGATTTTGAACAAGTGAAGGGTGAGTAAATGATGTTTGGCTTAACCGATGCTCCTTGGAAACCAGTAGCATTATTAAGGTAATAAAATAAACAAGTACCATATTGACAAAATGACACCATAAGCTTTTATGCCAATTTTTTTCCAGGGATTAAAAAAAAAAAGAGGAAAAGTGGTGCATGGCTGACACGCTTGCGACAATCATAAAGTAAGCAAGTCCATTGCTTGAGATAAATTTGCTCATTTCCACAAGTTATTATGTGCTGCATTCTCCGCAAGACAGAATGCGTCTCGCTGCCATCTGTCTCCTCAAGGAATGTAGTAATGCGGCAATAATGACTAGATTATTCTAATTGCATCCTAGAGTATTTTTTATGATCTTACTAATAGGTGTTATTGGCCCCTAGGAAGGGAGCAGTTTTAAAACATGAATATTAATTGTGCGCAGTCATAAACACTCAGGGATAGTTCACACAAAAATAAACATTTATTTGATATTTTACTCACACAATGTTATTGAATTTTTGCGGTAACTTACTGACAGCACTGTTGCCAGCAAGTTACTGCTACTGCCCCTTTATAGTAACTTACCTATAAAGGTGTTTTACAGTAGCAGGGCCTTACTGCAATTTAATTTTACAGTAAAATTGCCTTACCACAACTTCTTTTTATGGTAAAATGCCATTAACCACATATAAATTTTACAGTTGGACAATTTTACAGTACTTTTACTATAATTTTTTTACATTGTACAATAGCAGTACAAAACCTTTATTTTTAGTATTTACTATTGAATTTAATAAATTCCAAGCAAGTGACGACATTATGTAAAACAGTATTTTATTCATTCATTCATTTTCTTTTTGGCTTAGTCCCTTTATTAATCTGGGGTCGCCACAGTGGAATGAACCGCCAACTTATCAAGCATATGTTTTACGCAGCGGATGCCCTTCCAGCTGCAACCCATCACTGGGAAGCATCCATACACACTCATTCACACACATACACTACGGACAATTTAGCTTACCCAATTCACCTATACCACATGTTTTTTGGACTTGTGGGGAAACCGGAGCACCTGGAGGAAACCCACGCAAACACGGGGAGAACATGCAAACTCCACACAGAAATGCCAACTGACCCAGCCGGGGCTCGAACCAGCGACCTTCTTGCTGTGAGGCGATTGTGCTACCCACTGCACCACCGTGCTGCCCCAGTATTTTATCATTCATTGTTGTTATATCCATTTTAAATGGTTTACAAAAGTAATTTTCCTCATCAATCTATTTTAAATACTTTGTGAGACAAAATGTTAATTAATAGGGGTGTAACGGTTCACAAAAATCACGATCCGGTTCGATGCGACACAATAGTGTCACGGTTCGGTATGTGGCACGACACAAAAAAAACCTAAAATGCCAGATAATTTCTCTGAAAAATGAAATGTAATATTGTAGTAGTTAAACAAATAGAAAGAAAAGAACAATTTTGTTTTATATGGAACTTAGTTTCAATCAAATTTTTTTCAGAAAGAAATGTGTCCACATTTTCTTCAGACAGCACAGATCTGCTTGATTTGACTATGTCACCTGCCGTTTCAGTGGATCTGAAAGCAGGAATTATTGTCTGACTGAAATGGGCTCGTGAAGGAATAATGTGACGGGCTCAATTACATTTAATATTTTCTTAAAACACGAATTTTCCACTACCGAGTAAGGTCTTATTCGCGGCTATAAATGTACCGATTGCCTAGGTGATTTGTTTTGCGCTGTTTGAATCTGTAGGAAGTGCCTGTCTGAATGCTGCAAGGATAGTTGTTCGTAGTGTGCGTCATTCTAGTTTTTGTCTAGTTCTAGTTATCGACACACTGGCGTGATGTCGGCGTAAATGAGTTGACATGTTCGAAGTATTGCCGCATGCCTGACTGGAGTAGTGTTTGGAGGTGGGTGGGGCAGTCAGCACGTTGCCTGCCACGTCATTTGGGATGCCTTGTTGAGCATAGTTACACTGAAAACGTTACAGTTTACACACTTTAGTCTCTTTTATCTTTTCAGATATAGTCTGAATCATTCGGTTTGTAATGCATACCGAACTGAAAGCCTCGTAGCAAACGGTTCAATAGGAATACGCGTATCGTTACACCCTTATTAATTAATATTTTTTTTATCAACTGTCTCGTTGTCTTCAGCTACAGTAGCAGTACTTGATTACTTTGATTACAGCAGAATACTGCAAATTCCTAACATGCAGTAAGTTACTGTAATGGTGCGTTCACACCAGATGCATCTTGCGTGAACAAAATAGAATAAATAGACGCGTGAACAGTTTGAGTTTACTCGTTTCTTTCGCGCGTCAAATTCACTTCACAATAGAAACAGATTTGCATCATGGGTGGGGCTTCTGTCTGCCTGGTTACTCTAGTTTGATTGCTAAATGGCTAACATAGATTTTATTGAAAGAGTATCTGTGCTTTAGGAAGGCTGAAAAACAGTGTAGATTTGTTCGGTGCCGTTTCTGAGTCTATTAGGTCCTTTCAGAGGTGCACCCAGTTCTGTGAGTTCATAAACTGTGCCTGGATGATGGAAGCTTTTAGTGGTGCTTCTGACTGAGCCGAGCCCAGTTTGATGAGCTGTTGTCCAGTGTCGGCAGCAGGATTTCCCCTCAGGACACCAACAACAGGCGCTACGTCATAATCACGCCCCTACAAGAGCAAGCTCCTGATCGGTTAATCGGTACGAATGTCTGCTGAAGTTCACATTTTTCAACTCGAGGAATTTACACGTTAAACACGTCAAACATGCAAAACGCTCAATTAGTGCCGATTCATTCACTCAAATCGCATCATTCGTGCCACCTTATTCACGGAAATAGCACAGCAGGTTGTCTATTCGTGTCTTTGCATTGACTTAACATACAAATCACTCGTGCTTGACGCTTCATCCACATCTGGTGTGAACGCACCATTAAAGTTTTAAAATTACCCATAATGCAATGCGTAATACAGTAGTGAACTGTAAAGAATGTATGTGGTATTTTACTAGGCGTTTTGTTTTCCAGTAAATAACTGTAAAATTGCCTCCAAGTCTAACAGTGCATCTACGCAAGCAATTCCAAACCTTCATGAGTTGCTTTATTCCATTGAACACTAAAGAAGATATTTTGAAAAAAGCTGAAATCCTGTAACCATCGACGGAAAAGCAAATGCTATGGAAGTCAATGGTTACCGGTTTCCAGCGTTCTTCAAAACATCTTCCTTTGTGTTCAACAGAAGAAACAGGTTTGGAAATAATGAAGGAGGAGTAAGCGATGACAGAATTTTCATTTTTGGCTGAACTACCCATTTAATGCATTATCGAAACTGCTCGAGAGATTGACGGTTTCTCCGCATGGTGTGTCTGTGTTAATTCATGCATGCCTCCTGCTGAGCACAGACACACAACATGAACGGGATGTTAAAGCCCGACATAGAGCCTAAGAGAGAGTGTTGACATGAGCCTGGCGATAAATGGAACGAGAGCAGGTGAAAGAAAAGAGAGGGGGAATGTGTGAAAAGTGTGAAGGATGAGAAGTGGGAGAGATGGGGAATTAGGCACTTGACAGCAGATAGATAGATAGATGGATGGATGGATGGATGGATGGATGGATGGATGTGCTTGTGTCCCAGCAATCTCTTTCTCTCAGGCTGTGGTCAGAATGAAATTCTAGAGTACTGCATAGTGCGCAGTGTATATTGTATACTGACAACTATTGATTATGTAATGCATAATATAATACTTTGAGAAGACTATCCATTAGCGTTCCCATTTATTTCAATTCAGTCGGTAGTGGATTTTGATCAGCCAATCAGATGATCCGTAAAAACCATGTGATAATACTATTGAATGACTGTCAATGGAGAAATATGTGCTTTTTGGCACACTGTAGCAATAAATTCTCTTTTAACTTTTAAAGAAACACTTATCCACCGCCAAACATTGCAGCGTTCCATACAATTCATTCATGTTGTCCCAACACAGATCGATTAGGTTAAACCTTAAGTGGATTGAACATAAAACTATTAAGTTGTTCCAAACAAATCTTAAGAATTTTGTTGTTTCAGCTCATTTTACATAAGTAGTTTAAACAAGAAGCAAACATTTTTTTTTAGTGCAGCACAGATGAAAAGCAACTGTGTTGCCGCCTTGTGTTGGCCATGTCTGGACCAAAAAGCTTCACATGAACACACCAAACGGACTGCAGCCGACTTTAATGAGAATGCGCATGCTGAGGCTGTGAGGATGTGTCTTTCCACACCCATAAACCAGAACTTGCTGTGTGCACATAAAATCTGTAAACAAAGCAGCGTTTAGTACCATTATCACAGTAATTGTCACTCACCATGGAGGAATTTGTACTGTAATTTGTTTGATTATCTAATCCATATTGTTTACAAATATTTGAGAAATAAAGCGAAACTACTGCCAGCTTCTGTGTGTTTCCTTATGACTTAAAGACTGCATTTACACTGCAGATCTTGATGGTCAATTCAGATTTTTGACTGAATCTGATTTGATGACCCACTTACATCCGATGTCTGCATTTACACTGCACACAGAGGCGCAATGACACGGGGAAAAAAAGAGCGGGCGCTGACTGACAGCTCATTATAAAAAATATTATTATAACAAAAAAGTTGTCATTTGGCCATATTCTTTTAATTGAGGCTTGTTTTAAACCAGTAGGCTTTCTAATCTCATGTGCATGGTGTGATTTATGAATGTGATGTATGCAATAGATTTATATTAGTTTATATTGTTTACGTGGCGGATGTTGTGCTTGCGCTCTCTCATTAACATGCTAAATACGTGTGCTACATGACAATATAAAAGCTTTCTTGTCCTAGTATATGAGATTTAGGGTTTGGGACTCTGCTGAAGTCTGTTCTGAAATGAAAGCGTCAGAGTTTACATCATTTGCTAGTTTAAAATCCGATTTACATGCTTGCACTGCCGACATAAGGGCACAAATCCAATTCATATCGGATAAATTTCCACACATGAACAAGACCTGAATCTGATTTGAGTAATTCGGAATCCATGTGATTTTTTCCTGCTTACACGTACATGGGTCATGTCCGATTTGTGCCACATGGGAGAAAAAAAAATTAGAATTGGGTCACTTGAACCATGCAGTGTAAATGAGGCCGAATTGTTTACTTGGTTACGTCACTTTAGTTTGTGATCTTGCGCTCTGATTTGTTGCTAAACAGCTAATCAGCAGCCAACAGCCTAGTGGTTGAACTAGGTATTGCAGTCCAAATTCAAAATATTGGAGAGACACTAGCTATGTTTCCACCTAAAGATCCTAATTAAATTTATGTGCAAAACTGTAATATCGCATAATTGCGAATAGCACTATTCGGAAATAATTTATAGTCACGCTTTATTTTAACGTTCACTTCTCGCTATTAGCAAACCATTAACTATGACTTTTGCTTCTAACTAACTAACTAACTCCTAATTTGCTCCATATTAATAGATATTAAGGTAGTTTAGGTATTGAGTTAGGGATGTAGGGATAAGATCATGCAGAATATTTAGTTTTTAAGTACTAATAAAAAGCCAATATCTCATCAACATGCATGCTAATAAGCAGTTATTTAATAGTGAGCACTGGTCCCTAAAGTTACCAAATGTATTCATTTAGATTGATTGGGATGATTTTGTAGGAAAGCGAATGATGCATAAAATGTAATAAACAAATTACAAGCATAGATAAATACAATAAAGTGGTTTTGTGGTTTTGTTTATATAAATGTAAAAAAAATTACTCTGCAAAGTCTTTATTGTAAAAATAATGCAATAAAATTATTCTTTATTAAAGGGTCACGAAACACCAAAACACATTTTTTGAGATGTTGACAGTCATACATGTGTCCCACTTTGCTAAAAACACTATTAGGACACATATATTTCACTAAAAAAGTGAAAATTTGTTGTTTTTGCGTTATTTAAAGCAAATTTGTTCTTACGGTTTGAAAAGAAAATTTAAAGCTACGTCATGGCGATGAGATCCTTGAGTAAATTCCACCGTGAAGACTGGATGTCTGTACCGGCGTTTACAACGTGACGTCTTTGAGTTTTCAGCATTAATTCACAAGAAAGACTTGGTTTGGACCAATCAGCATGCTCTATTGTGAATGAGGTGCAACTTCATTAATATGCATGATAGCTTCGAAGAAGTTTTTACCTGTTACAGTGTTCAGACGGCAGAGAGACGCCACATTGTGTTGCCAACCGGTATCAAATTCCAATAAAACAACACTCTTCCAGCAGTTCCTCGCATCCAATATCTCGTTTGTCATGGGGGGCATGCATGAAATGTTCGTGAATGAAAGTGAAAGTCCTAAACTGCAGGTAAAGTCCATAAATTAAGAATGAAACATTACATGAAACTCTTGAGGAAATGTGGATAGCGTGGCAATGATGCAATGATGTTAGCTGAATTATGTGCTATAACATGTAAAACGGGATCATGAAAGGAACATTCAAAAAGC
>CAIGQW010054354.1:4451739-4470579 GCA_903798125.1 Danio choprae
ATTAAGACAAATAATTCGATTACTGATGTCCATGTAAACGTAGTCACTGTCTCCCCTTTGTCTGGGTTTATGTTTGTGTTGCCGCTGTGAAAATCAGCGCGTGCATGTACTGAAACTCCCCTTTTTATGTAAACCCTTCCCTCTTTCGCCACTCGACCCTCCCACCTAAACAAAGCTGGACTCACCCACTTTCCTGACTTTTTTCAAACTAGAGGTGTGAAAACACCCCGCTGAGATGGGGCTTTCGTGGCCCTTTAAACTTCCAATTGGCAAAGGGTCTTGTGTCTGAATACTTTAATCTCTCTCAGGCCTTAAAAACATGCAAACTATACAATTTCACTCCGTTGTGGTTAAACTCTGCAGTGACTCCACAAATCTTGTGTTCTGAACTGTGACTTTTGCTCAAATATAATCTTTACTCAACATTGCATGTCTATGCGATGTGACTATTGCGGATGCGTACATTGCGATATCGATGCAGAAACGATATATTGTGCAGCCCTAATCTGAGGGTTCAGAAAAGAATTAAGTGCTTAGCAATGCAAATTACTAATCATTTTTGGTATATTTAAAGTTGGAAATGTTTCAAATGCCTTCATGATATTGATAATGTACGTGATACTTAGTTAATGTTCTAATGATTATCGGCATAAAACAAGTATCGATAATTTTGAACTCATGCAATGTGTTTTTGGTTATTGCCAAAAACGTACCTATGCAACACATTTCGAGGTCATTCATTCATTCATTTTCTTTTCGGCTTAGTCCCTTTATTAATCTGGGGTTGCCACAGCGGAATGAACCGCCAACTTATCCAGCATATGTTTTACGCAGCGGATGCCCTTCCAGCTCCAACCCATCTCTGGGAAACATCCACACACACTCATTCACACACATACACTACAGACAATTTAGCTTACCCAATTCACCTATAGCGCATGTCTTTGGACTTGTGGGGGAAACCAGAGCACCCAGAGGAAACCCACGCAAACACGGGGAGAACATGCAAACTCCACACAGAAATGCCAACTGACCCAGCCGAGGCTCGAACCAGCGACCTTCTTGCTGTGAGGCGATCGTGCTACTCACTGCGCCACCATGCTGCCCCATTTTGAGGTCCACGGTCACAATTTGCAACACACAAAATGCAAACCAAACACAATCGTATACAAAAGACATTCCCAATTACTTCTCCATCGTAATATTTCCCATTTACACACTGAAGCTTAGACACTCAGGGCTGCTTGCTGGCAATTATGAAATTGAAATTGTTCATGTGCACTCATTTAGGAAAAAAAACATCATTCTTGCATGACTTGAAGGCAGCATATTGCAGTGAGCGGCGTCCAGTTTCAGTTATTTTCCATTTTTAATCACATTTTCTGTAAAGTCATCCTAACTCTTGGCAGTCTGTTCCAGTAACGAGTCCAGAAAAAAAGATGTAAAACATTGCAGCTGATATTGCTCTGTTCATTTGTCGCACTGAAAATGGAAGGTCACGTTGGGCACAGTGCATTGTGGGATATAGTGCTCGTTGTGCATTGCATACTCTTATATTCTAACTATACAAATTGGTTGTTGCATCTGAAGCTATAAGGCTATATTGTGATGTGAAGTATGTAGTATCCAATTCCCAAAGTAGCCAGTGTTCTGCTTTCATGCAAGTGAGAATGCTTTTATTCAGGACTAAAGTGCTGCCCATCTAACCAGATACTGAGTTAATCAACTTCATCGCCCACCTGAATGATGCAATAAAGAGAGAGAGAGAGAGAGAGAGAGAGAGAGAGAGAGAGAGAAAGATAGAGAGAGAGAAAGAGAGAGAGAGGCAATCTTGCATTAAATGCGGAGCTAGAGGACTGCAGGAAAATGATGAAAATGTTTCCTCCCACACAGATGCACAAACACACACAGACACACACATATGTTACGGGTCACCAGAGACGTTAACTTTAGCACTCACACACAGTTATATACAGATGTGTGTAACAGTGAACAGCATTCAACACGCTTGACAACCTTTGCATACCACGATCTGTGTTTCTCTTACACAAAAACAATTGCATGCTTTAGGGTTTTAAACCAGACGTGGTCATCTGTGCCTCCGGCTAACATCTCTCTTACCCGTTTAGTCTGTCATTCATGGTTTCTTTTTTTTATATACCATAACTTCATTTACACTCCACTTTTATATAAATAGGCCCATTTTACAACACCCCTAGAGTTTAACTGTTGAGTTTTACCATTTTTCGAATGCATTTAGCCGAGCTTCAGTTCTAGCGGGAGCACATTTAGCTTAGCATAGATCATTGAATCAGATCAGACCATTGGCATCTCACTCAAAAATGACTAAAGAGTTGGATAATTTTTCTATTTAAAGCTTGACCTTTCTGTATTTACATCGTGTACTAAGACTGACAGAAAATGAAAAGTTGGTATTTTGTAGGTCAGTATGTCTGGGAACTGTACTTTCATTCTGGCGTAATAATCAAGTAACTTTGCTGCCGTACCTTGGCTGCAGCAGGTACAATGATATTACACAGCGCCGGAAAAATCAGTTTTAATTTAACGGTGATTGCTTTTAAAGTGATTAGTTGACTTTACTTAAAAAACATGAGTAAACCTGTTATAACCTGTAAGTTATACAGTTATAAACCTGTTGAACTTATTAAATAAATGAGCCATGTGCATAATGAAACTTAAGTCTACATAATATGTCCAAGTTACTGTTTAAAGTAGTCTACTTGTCGCTTTTCATGCAATGGTTTACCTAATAACTTTTTACACTGTTTTTACAGTGTTCTGGGGTTTTGTGAGTAATGTAAATATAACTGAAATCATGCATTGGTGTTGTCTGTGTGTTATAATTAGATTTATGCGCTTATGAGCTGTCGTCAACAAAACTTAAACTATAGAACTTGAAAATATACCTGTGCATGGTTTTTCACCAATATTCAAAGGCATAAATTCAATAAATAAAAATGATACAGCCATAAAATCATTTATATAAAACATTTTGTCGGTTGTCCCCCTCCCCCACTGCTCCACAAAAACTGCAGCCCTATCATATTTTTCCAAAGAGAGCATGAATGTTTTTTTTATGTCTCCTTTTGTGTTTGAAACACAAACCAAACATACAGGTTTGTCACTGCATGGCGGGGAAATAAATGACAGATTTATGATCCCAGATTGTCCAGATGCTGCAAGACAAAAGTGAAGCTTTAAGATCTTCCTGTCTTTTTCCATCAAAATAAAAGCTTTATAGCTTTTAATTTAACATTACAGTTGTATGATTACACTTAAAAAATTACTTTTGCTGTTTGTTCAAACTACTTATTTAAAATTAGTTGAAATAATGCAGGGCGGCACGGTGGCTCAGTGGTTGGGTCAGTTGGCATTTCTGTGTGGAGTTTGCATGTTCTCTGGGTGCTCCGGTTTCCTCCACAGTCCAAAGACGTGCTATTGGTGAATTAGAGAAACTAAATTGGCCGTAGTGTATGTGTGTGAATGGGTGTGTATGGATGTTTCCCAGAGATGGGTTGCTGCTGGAAGGGCATCCGCTGCATAAAACATATGCTGAATAAGTTGGCGGTTCATTCTGCTGTGGCGACCCCAGATTAATAAAGGGACTAAGCCGAAATGAAAAGGAATGAATGAATGAATTCTTAAGTTTTTTTGGGGGGGGGGTGGGGGTGGGTGGGGGGCAACTTAATTTTTTATGTTCAATCCACTTAAGTTTGTAAAAACGATTAAGTTAACTCAATCAATTTGTGTTGGGACAACATGAAGGAACTGTATGGAACCCAGCACTTTTTAGTGTATTATGTTACTTAAAATCCCATTCTTCACTGAAATATTATTATTATTATCATTTTTATTATATCAACATATGCGTATAGGGGGGATTCACATTTTGTGACTTTATATAGGTATGATTATATAGCAACAACATAAACAGTAAGCCAAAATAATTTTATCCGAAAACTGCAGTTGATTAAAAAAAACAATTCAAAGCAGCATGAACGTTTTTCAGAATGTCTCCTTATGTGTTTGCCAGACAAAAACACAACAACATTCAGGTTCGCCACCACATACGAGTGAGCAAATAATGACAGATTGTTAATTTTATTGGAGAGCTTGTTCCTTTACACTGACACTAGACTTGGATGAGGATGCAGTCTGGTAGGCTGGCAGGGAAATCGTAGGATATTCGAAATCATTAGTCCATAACACAGGAAGTGGCATGGGGTTAGAAATAACACGCCAAACACATACAGATAGATCCCCATCCGCAGATCTGGTTCGAAAAAAGATTAAAGGTGAAGCTCCGAGGAAGAGTGGAAGAGCAAAAGAATGAGTGGGACTAAATTTAGCTTCTTTAACATAAATACTTTGACTGTGAGTTTAGAGCGCAGAGGACACAGTGGATGGCGCAGAGCTGGGACCTAATGAGGCCAAGCGAAAGCAGGAACGCTTGTGTGATCCAGAAATCCAGCAGAACGGATCTCGCTACTATTTATCCCACATTTGCTGCCGCCTGACTGGACGGGCTCAATCGCTGCTCGCTTCAGGCCTGTCAATCAAAGCGGTCCTCTCCACTGATTGGTTCATTGGCCATCTCAAAGTCCCGCCTCCAGATTTGGTGCACGTGCAGATGGCCCTTTCATGTGTGAAGCGTGCATTAATTGTGCAACATAAAACGGTGCTTGTAAAAATCCCTCCTCGTGATGCCATGTTATACCTTCTCCCAATCTGGGTCAGGCGCTAATCAATGAGTCTCTCTCCCTTTCTCTTGCCCATACCTTTGCTAAGCTTTCCCATGTTCCCATTCCTTCAGTCTCTGTGCCTGATTCTAGGATTGTAGGAGGACGTGTTTTTGAAGCTCGCCTGTAGTAACAGCACAACGCTTCTGTCTGACACGCAGCAAAATTAGTCTTCAATCGTTTTTTTTTAGGTCCCAGGAGCTGCAACAGAGCCGTCCCATGGTTGTGTGATGTATTTGGGATTGTCAGCGGTTTAATTACAGGATGTTGCAGTTATCACACTGGAAGTGCTTCTGGAACGGCACTGTGGGTGTCTGATGGTCTTCTCCTGCTACAGTTGTATCTCGCAAGTTTGTTGTTTCGACACCACAAGTCTCTGCCCTACTTCCCCACCTCCGAAGCCAGTAGTGAGCTTGCCACCAATAATTTCTGCAGCAGCAGTGTTGTATTGTACAGTGAGTTCACTGCGAATCCAGTACGACCTCATTAGGATGTGGAAACTCTGCTTCTGCGGAAGTCACTGCACCTGAATCACGCATAATGTACCTGTGAATTCAGGTTTGAAAGTTTCCTCACTGAGACTTCGTCATCATTTACTCACTTTTTAAGTCTGAAAAAAACTTTCTTGAAAAAGATTATCTTATCATTCTTCATAGAAGAGAGTAATGTGTGTGATATATTATGACATCATTTTCATTTTCAGATGAACTGTCTATTTAAGTGGTCATTAACACTAAATTTACCATAGCAGTCATTATGGCCGTTCTCATTTACATTCAGAGCTTCCATTGAGATATTAAAATTTAACTTTGAATGTGTGTCATCATATTTAATTAAGTCATCACTCTAAAAATATGATATTTTTGGTAATACAGCCTGATAAATGTATAGTTAGGCTACGTTTGACCACCCACACATATTTAATATAAAAGTCTTATATTTTTAGAATTATGGATGTGTGTGTTTTATTTCAACGAAGTTATTAAATTGCAAAAATAATAAACAGTTCTAGTTCTAAAGGAGTTCTAGTGTTAAAGAAGTATTTATTTCAGTCAAATCGGCCACGGATCTATGGATTATTTGCAGATTAGCTGCAAAATCTAATTGGAAATGGATGACTCAGCCTACATTTTTGCATATGATTTTACATTGATTTTATAAATGTGATTTCAGCTAATAATCCAAGAGCAAAAGACTCAGAAAATCACTTATGGTTTTTGACTGAGTAATCTTTCTAACATTAATAAAGTATAAGCAACATGTAATTTACTTATGTCTAAATGTAAATCTTATATATATAATATTATAGTGAATATATTTGAACATATATGCACATATTTATAATTCTAATGGTTGAAAATAGAATTTTTAAATATATGTTGCATGTATGTACATACAGTTGAAGTCAAAATTATTATTATTATTATTATTATTATTATTATTATTATTATTATTATTATTATTATTAAACAGTATTTCCTATAATATTTTTTCTTCTGGAGAAAGTCTTATTTGTTTTATTTCGGCTACAATAAAAGCAGTTTTTAATTTAAAAAAACATTTTTTAAGGTCAATATTATTATCCCCTTAAGCAATATATTTTTTAGATTGTCTACAGAACAAACCATCATTATACAATGACTTGCCTAATTACCGTAATTTGCTTAATTAACCTAGTTAAGCCTTTAAATGTCACTTTAAGCTGAATACTAGTATCTTGAAAAATATTTAGTAAAATATTATATACTGTCATCAATGGCAAAGATAAAAGAAATCAGTTATCACGTTAAACAGAAATTGGGGACAAAAATGTACAGGGGGGGGGGGGCTAATAATTCAGGAGGGCTAATAATTCTGACTTCAACTGTATATGACATTTATTTTTATATCTTTGAAAACCAAATATACTTATATGTCTGTGTGTGTGTGATTTGCATATATTGCCATATATCCTATTTCTGCCTCTGCTCACTGCAGTTCGTAAGCAACAACTGTAACTCAGTGTAGACAGAATTATTGATTATAATGCTTTGTTGGCTTTGTTGTATCACATCTCTTGCTTGCAGTAAACCAGTGCTGTCACCCATTATATAAGCCTAATAAATGGCTTTAAAATAAAGAAGAGATTTTTATTTGCAAGTAAATAGGGTAACACTTTAGTTTAGGTCACAATTCACGGTATTAACAGACCATTAAATAACATTACTAGCATAATAAACTACTAATTAGCTGTTTATTAACAGTTAGTAAGGTAGAAGTTGGGTTTAGGTTTTGGGTAGGATTAGGGATGCAGAATAAGATCATTCTATTTTGCTACTAATGAACAGTTAGTATCTTAATAATAGGCTGGTAATTAGCCAGTAGTTAATAATAGCATGAGCTGTGACCTAAACTACAGTGTTACCATAAATACACTATTGTTTTTTTTTTTTTAAAGGGGACCTATTATGCCCCTTTTTACCAGATGTAAAATAAGTCTCTGATGTCCCTAGAGTGTGTATGTGAAGTTTCAGCTCAAAATACTTAATAGATTTAGGCTTTGATCCAAATTGTGCCATTTTGGTGACTGTCGCTTTAAATTCAAATGAGATTGTGCTCCCAGCCAGAGGGCGGAGCTACAAGGACCTATGCCTCTCAGTGAGATCATCACTAATGTTCAGGGCTTTTCCCTTTCTATGACACATACAAAGGGAGAATGTCAATCACAGTGTTTCTGCAGACTGTTTTTATGAAGTGTAATATAAAAAATAGAATTAATTCATTTTTACTATTAGATGCTGGCTATGTTCACAAACAACTGTGTTCAAACCCTATATGAAAGTGACTTTTGCCTAATAGGTCCCCTTTAAATGCTTTTGATATAAGTCTGCAATAAGAAATATTCTGAAATATTACTGTAATTAAAGAAAAAACATTAAGTTGTAATGTATGATCACAAAATAGTCATAAGTGCTCCCTTATATTTGTAGGAATAGCTAACAATATGTTGTGTCAACATTATAGATTTTTCTTTTATGCCAAAAATCATTAGGATATTAAGTAAAGATCATAAATATATCTCAACTTAATTTTTGATTAGTAATATGCCTTACTAAGAACTTAATTTGAACAAATTTAAAGGCAAATTTCTCAAAATGTAGATTTAAATTCCCTCATATTTCAGATATTCCAAATATTGTCCTATCCTAACAAATCATACATCAATACAAAGCTTATTCATTCAGCTTTCAGATGATGTCTACATCTATATTCCAAAAGATTGACATTTATGACTGAAGCCGAATTTTCAGAGCCATTGATTTTAACATTATAGATATTCTAATATACTTATTTGCTGATTTATTTATTGATTAACTGAAAGTCAATTTGGAAATATAAATGTATTTAAGTAATACATTTACCTCAACTAATACATTTAATGTCATTCATTCATTTTCATTTCGGCTTAGTCCCTTTATTAATCTGGGGTCGCCACAGCGGAATGAACTGCCAACTTATCCAGCATATGTTTTACGCAGCGGATGCCCTTCCAGCTGCAACCCATCTCTGGGAAACATCCATACACACCCATTCACACTCATACACTACGGACAATTTAGCTTTTCCAATTCACCTATACCGCGTGTCTTTGGACTTGTGGGGGAAACCGGAGCACCCAGAGGAAACCCACGCCAACACAGGGAGAACATGCAAACTCCATACAGAAACGCCAACTGACCCAGCCGAGGCTCGAACCAGCGACCTTCTTGCTGTAAGCCGAACGTGCTACCCACTGCGCCACTGTGAGGCCCATACATTTAATGTACTCTTGCTATATAGAAAGTGTTAATTTCTTTAAATAAATAAACCAGCATAAACCAACTGTATTTTGAGCCAACTCAACATTGCTCATACTGTACTTCTATTGGCAGGAAGAATCATCAGTGTAAAAAAAAAAAAAAAGGTCTGAAATGGAGGATGACGTGGCTCCAGCAGGAAAGAGTATGTAGCTTGCTGATTATAACTGTGGAAGAAAAGGAAAATACCTCTGCAGGAATAATAACACATGTAGAGATGTTAATCAGGGTCTCAGTCTCAGTTGGTTTTGGTTAGTCTCCCAGGTCTTTTCATCAAATTAGATGTTTTTTCTTTCTTTTCTTCCAGTAGCACTTTATTTTACAGTTCTGTTCTGCATGTACTGTACATATAATGCGCTTACTGGAGTAATCTTAAATCACCTTATATTATTCAGTACCTTCCTGGGTAAGTAAACTGTAAGTGCATGTACTGCAAATGAAAGGGCAACCATTTTTTAAACACAAAGGTTAGCTATTATTGCAACATAGACGTATATACATAAATGCCTCATTAGTGACTATTTTCATGGAGCAATAAACGTGAGCTCAATGTGTTGTGAGAACCTGAGAGCATTTTCAAGCATGGGTAAACACATACAGGGATTTCTATATTTGTCTTCGACATCTGTAGGTGGTCAGCGAAATACTAAATGAATGGGATAGTTCACCCCAAAAATGAAAACCCACTCCACTTGTTCCAAACCGGTTTGAATTTCTGTTTTTCTGTTGAACGTAAAATGGAGACACTAGAAAGCTAGGTTACTGCCGGAAATGGTGTTAGTGAGGCCAGCAGGGAACGCTCAACCTGCGGTCTGTGTGGGTCCTAACGCCCCAATACAGTGAAGGGGACTCTATACTGCTCACAGAGCGCCGTCTTTCGGATGAGACGTTAATCTGAGGTCCTGACTCTCTGTGATCGTTACAAACCCCAGTCCTTCGAAAAAGAGTAGGGGATTAACGCCGGCATCTTGGCCAAATTTGCCCACTGGCCTCTGTCCATCATGGCCTCCTAACCATGTCCATATCATAATTGGCTTTATCACTCTGTCTCCTCTCCACCCAGCAGCTGGTGTGTGGTGTGTGGTCTGGTGCAATATGGTTGCTGTCGTATCATCCAGGTGGATGCTGTACAGTGGTGGTGCAGGAGGAGATTCCCCCCAAAAATGTGTAAAGCACTTTGAGTGTCCAGAAAAGCGCTATATAAATGTAAGGAATTATTATTGTTATTATTATTATTATTATTATTATTATTATTAACAAACACATTAAAATTGCCATATTGAGGTAATACATACAAAAACAAACCAACATATTATCACTTTTGAAATGTTATCCCACTTTTTTGTGTATTTAAATCTTTTCAGTCAGCTTTTTCAATCAGATTTGTAGTTTTATTTTAATAAAATACATCATTTTTTGACGATATGTTGACCTGATGTTGACGTGTCTGTAAAGGTAAAATGTGGCATTTACATAGACATATCTATAGTGTGCAAGAGGTTTACACACATGTATTACTAGCTGGCATCTGTTACACATGCTCTGAAGTTTTGTTCAGAAGAAAAAATATGAAAATCAGATGTTTAGTTTTTATACAATTTTGGTAAAACTACAAAAACATACTTATAAATACATTTGCCTGCAGTTTTAGGGTAAAATGAACATTACAGTGCAGTACAAAGCCAACTTTTGTTCCTTTTCACACTATTACAAATATATAAAGGGACATATTATCAATGAATGGGCGACGTGGTGGCGCAGTGGGTAGCACAATCGCCTCACAGCAAGAAGGTCACTGGTTCGAGCCTCGACTGGGTCAGTTGGCGTTTCTGTGTGGAGTCTGCATGTTCTCCCCGTGTTTGCGTGGGTTTCCTCCGGGTGCTCCAGTTTCCCCCACAAGTCCAAAGACATGCAGTACAGGTGAATTGGGTAAGCAAAATTGTCCGTAGTGTGTGTGTGAATGACTGTGTGTGGATGTTTCCCAGTGATGGGTTGCGGCTGGAAGGGCATCCGCTGCGTAAAACATATGCTGGATAAATTGGCGGTTCATCCCGCTGTGGCGACCCCAGATTAATAAAGGGACTAAGCCGAAAAAGAAAATGAATGAATGAATATTATCAATGAATAAAGGATTATTTTTGTGCAGTTCTTTGACAAGTCCCATCTTCTTGTGGAAGTGTACAAAAAGTGGATCTGAAACATACAACAAAATGTACCCTAAGTAATGTATTTCAGATTCATAAAAATGTAGACAGCGCCCTCTAGTGGATTTGCCATCTGAAATGTGCAATGAAACATACCCGGAGCAACGTATTATATGTTAGAAATGTAGGCTGAGGCGTGTATTTCCAGTGAGCCTGGGCTGATTCATTCTGATTATTGAAAATTAGGTCATCATGTAAACAAACCTAGTGGAAGTAAGCAGTCTACAGTTATAAATGTACTAGTAGCCCAGTCCAGATTACATTTAGTCTGTAAGCCTTTGCTAATTCATTTGACATTGATTTAGACTCAAGCTAGACGTTTGATGCACACAATCAGCGGTTGTTTTTAAAGATAGTTAAATACGTTTACTGAATAATTTGTAGTATGCGCATCAAAAAAGTGAGGTGATTATTTTTAACAGATCATGTGATAACAAAAGTGGGTGCAGTTGGTCAGCATTAATGGACAACAATTGAACCGACCACACTGAAATGTTGTTTTGATCATTCTAAAATGCCAAAAACTGTCATCACAGTGATTTGGAATTATTACCTCCCAGAACTGTATTAAGCATCCGTGCTCCCAAAGAGCATTGCGCATGTATTGCATTTCGTCTTCTGAGGCGCAATTTATTTATTATATAAGAAAAAAAGGCCCACAGTAGCTCCACCTACTGCATCAAATTCCATTTTTTTTCTTGATATTTGACGTCAGTTTATCAGCAAGTGATGATGTTGTTCTGTTTGACTCAATTGGATGGAAACATGGCTTTATTCACTTTTGTTTGTGGTGATATTCCAGTTTTTGCACACAAGTTTAGTTTGCATCTTTGAATGTATATACTGTAAAAAAGGTCGGGTTCCATACAATTCCTTAATGTTGTCCCAACACAAAACAATTAAGTTAACTTAATCGTTTTTACAAATTTAAGTGGACTGAACATAAAACAATTAAGTTGTCCCCCCAAAATAACTTAACAATTGTGTTGTGCCAACTCATTCTAAATAAGTAGTCTGAACAAGCACCAAAAGTATTATTTTTTGAGTGTATAGCTATTATTATGCCTCATCCCATGCCAGAAATAGTGGTTCAAATTCTGCTTAGAGTCGGGTAGGTTGAAACGAAGGGTGTTGTGACCTATAGGGTCTGATTTATAAAATTAGCGTAGTTGTGCATTAATTAATTTATTAATGATTATGGCTCATGTGATGATTTATAGTGGTTCAATTAAGTCAATATTTAAGTTAAATATGAGGCAAACTAGTGAGAGAGGAAATTGTGGCTCAAAATGGCTTCATGAGTTGTTATCTTCTGTTTAGGACTCCAAATTGATGAATGTTAATCCTAATTTTAAAAGAAAGAAAAGCACGGATGACTAAACCAGCTGGGAAACTGATGTAGCGAGCATGTCAAAAGATCAAAATTGCTATAAACGTGACATGTAAATGCGAATACTTCGTTAAGTGTTCACGTAAACAATTAATCAAGCCGAATTATTGCTTTCCAATTAAAACAAAAGGGGTCCATGTTAACATAGCTAAATAGCTTTCAAAAGCAATGTTTACCTAATGTGAGTCTGTAATAAAATGCTAATCTTTAAGTTTGCTTTGAGTTGGAGCACTCCAGGTGTTTCTCCTGGTGCGGAGGTGAAACCCTACGCTAGTGTGCCAGTGTTTTCTCCAACACAGCAGGAGGCAAACCTCCGTAAGTGTCTTCCCATTTGTGGGGGTCAGGACGGGGCGAGGGCAGGAGTGAGCGGTCGGTAAGGAAGAGAGTGAGAGAGAGAGAGAGAGAGAGAGAGAGAGAAAGAAAGAGTGAGAGAGGCTCTAGCACAGCTGTGACCTGGATGAGTCCCTCCCCTCGTACCTCTGGGGTCCGGGAACAAGCACAAGCCTGTCAGCGGCCTACTTTCCCAAAGTATGATTCTAGGCCATTATCTGTGTTACCACTGGTGGGGCTCCAGCAGGCTCAACGGATCCGCAGAACAATCCTCTTGATCGGCTGTGAACGCGTGAGGGAGGGCCGGCCGCGTGTTTGTAAGTGTTACTCTGAGTGGAGCGTATTTTACAGGATGGAGTCAAGGTGAGGTTGGCTACTGGGAGCAGCAGGACAGAGATGGAGACTGTAAAAAATAACTGGAAGATCAAGGGAAAGAGATTGTAACTGCTGCACAGTAGGGTTGGACTACTGTTGATTGCATTATTTAAAATAAAGGGCCTTGTTTTGGTGTGAATGGCAGAGGCAGTTTGAGGTCAACAACCACACACTAGTTCCTTTTCACTCTAGTGATATTTACAAAGACATTTTATCAATGAATACAGGTATATTTTTGTGCAGTTGTTTGCACTCTAGCAAATAAAAGCCACAAATTAACTTAACAGTTTCTATGAATTCCATGATGTCTCCATATGAAGAACTTTTCTGGCGTGGTCAGTTTGCTCGGTAGCCCACTTTGTAAGATGTTGTACTTGTTATGCAGAATGCTCTGGTTCAATTCCTGTGAAGCAAGGTTCCACAGAGTATAATCAAGGTAAACTTTGTGGCTGCAGTGCACTTTACTCTTGTGTTTGCTTTTGAAAATACTAGGTTGTGTTTAAGGAATGGTTTAAGTGGGTGGATTGCTGGTCTAGGTCAATTGTTCTCAAAGTAGTTGCACAACAATAGTGGGGGGTTGGGGGGCTTCTAGAAATCTTTTTTTCTATTGGATTGCAACCCCGGGGGTAATTATGTTAGATTAACAACAGAGCAATGGCGTTGGTTGCAGCAGATCGATTTTACGACATTGCGACCATGTTAAACTTTCTGACACCTTATCAGCACTCAAGTCATTAAAAATAAATACAGGTCAAGATTAAGTGGCATTCTCTCCACCCATCTCATTAGGTGAGGTGATTAAAGGAATAAATTAGTATAAAAAAATAATATGATTGATAGACCAATCAAAGGAGCTTGGAGGTGGGGCGACCGTTGCAAGTTTCTGTTTAGCAGAAAGTTGAAACTTTTTTAATGTACTATTATATCATGGTGGATGAGGTACTCATTGTGGCTTTGTCCAGAGTTATATGATGTATCTTCATGTGCTTATCTGAACATATTGCATCCCTATTTTTAATGGGTCCATTATTGTTGTTATTACATCATGTTCGAACATCACGTTTAAACACATTCCTGAGTGCCGCATCAATTGACTGTCAACATTATAGTGTGTTTATCACATAAAGCACAGCTAATCTCTCAATAAAATCCATGTTAGCCATTTAGCTGTGAAACTACAGTCACCAGGCAGACAGAAGTCCCATCCAATACGCGAATCAGCGTTTATTGTGAAGTGAATTTGACATGCGAATGAAGCGAGTAAACTCAAAAGGTTCACGCATCTATTAACGTGTGTGCGCTCTTTTGTGCACAGCATTTATATATTTATAACCACCTCAGAGGATAGTGAGGATCATGAGTAATTGGCGTTGTTATTTATGGGGTCGTGGACTGAAAAAGTTTTGGAACCGCTGGTCAGGGTCAACTGTCTGACAAGCCCCGTCTTCTCATGGATGTACACAATAAGGATGTGTATCTGAAACCATCAAAACACACTCTAAGTAACATATTTCAGATTAGCAAATATGTAGACAGCGCCCTCTTGTGGATTTGTCGGTTTTACATTTTGCAAAAATGTAAGCTAAGGCATGCATTTCCAAATGAGCCTGGGTTGTGTTTAAATGCGTTTTCATTGACCCAGTCACAAGCGGATGCTGCTAAATTAAACTGGCTCTGAAATGTTTTGAGCTTGCCCTCTTTTGAACCCTTCCAGAGCTAGACAAAAACACATTAGACCGGATAGCTTTCATAGTACAAATGCTCCTGCATGTGGTCGAATGCATTCAAACATTGACAAAAGCACACCTGCTCTCCTCATGCTAAGTAAACATGTGATTGTGACGGCATGTGTCCATCACAGGCTCAATTCACATCATTTTTGTTTGCAAGCTTTGCTGTTTTCCACTTTAGGAAATATTGGCTGAATTGTTCTTTGGAGAGCAAATAAACTGTTTTTTCTGCGACATCAATAGTGGCTTTTCCATCTCATCAACCCAATAAATAATTATAAACCCAATAATACAAACCCAAATAACCCCAATATATAAACCCAAAATATAAATGAATAAACCCAAAATATAAATGATCTAAGGAACCATTTGTGGAACACGTCTGCAGTTAAAATGATGAACTTTAGCTTCATTTTATGATGCAGTGGAATTCATACATTACATTTGACTTGAGTCTATAAAGTACTCTCTTTCATCCGCTGACCACAAAAGAAGATATATTTAAATTAGATCCAAGCCCCACTCATTTTTATGTCAAAAAGTAGTATTTTTTCTTGTGTTAGAGGCTCATTTGAAATATGTGCCTCAGCTTACATTTTTGCGAAATGTAAAATACGTTGCTCAGTTTCATTGCACGTCTCAGATGACAAATCCACTGGAGGGCGCTGTTTGCATTTTTCGCGAATTTGAAAAAGGCTGTTTAGGGTACATTTTAGCTGCGTCTCATTTCAGAGGCTGCATCCTCCGAAGGATGCATTCGAAGGGTGCTGCGTCATCGCGGCTTGACAAAGGCTGTCTCATTAAAAAAAAAAAATAATAATAATAAAAACAAACGAAGGCTCCTTCAAACGTAGCCTTAAAATGCATCCTTTGTTTCCCAGGTAATGAAGGATACAACCGGTGGATCCTTTGCAGCCTCGAACATCCCAAGATTCATTGCGCTCTGATAATGTCAGGACGTTTTTAAAAGAAAACTCCGGATTAAATGTATGAATTAGGTTTTGCTTTATTTTACTTGGATATTCATTTATTCCTTTTCATTCGGCTTAGTCCCTTCATTCATCAGGGGTCGCCACATTTATCCAGCATATGTTTTACACAACGGATGCCCTTCCAGTTGCAACTTAATACTGGGAAACATCCATACACACTCATTCACTACAACCAATTTAGTTTATTCAATTCACCTGTACCACATGTCTTTGGACTGTGGGGGAAACCGGAGCACCTGGAGGAAACCCACGTGAACACAAGGAGAACATGCAAACCCCACACAGAAATGCCACCTGACCCAGCTGGGACTTGAACCACCGACCTTCTTGCTGTGATGCGACAGTGCTAACCACTGAGCCACCGTGCTGCCCCTCACCCTTTATATGTCTCAAAAGTAGTTTGAGAAATCTGTAACCATTAACATCCATATTAAAAGAAACAAATCCAATGGAAGTCTATGGTTACAGGTTTCCACCTTTCTTTAAAATATGTTCATGTCAAATATGTTCAGATGTACATGTCAGAGACCATACATCTGAATACAGATTGTGTTGTGAAATTTTTGTCATTTGGAAAACTGTAAATCATGACAGTTTAATTTTTGTCAGCTGTTTGTTTTAAGGTATGATGAAATATTTTCAAGTTGTTATTCAGTCTTGGTTATGAGATTTTAGGCAGCCACTAAGCTCTCTGACCAACCAGTGAATTCCTTCATAGGATCTTTGAGAGCCTCCGTGCTCTCTGGTGATTCAATATACTGTCACATTCCTCCAAATCAATGACTGACATGTTATTTCAGCACAATTTGATCTATAATAACAAGTTAAACTGCATAGAGGGTCCCAAAATATATTTAGGGACATTTTAGGAGTAAATGTAAGAGGTTAGAAAAATTATTATTATCCTTATTGTTAAGTCTGTTACACATCTTTAATTCTGCTTACTAGGGCTATAATAAAATCAGTAATAATGTGAAATATCTGTAATAGTATAAAAATATATCTGTAGTAGTATAAAAATATCGGTAATAATAAAATATAATACAAATGAAGTAGGCGGTTCATAATAAAGGGACTAAGCCGAAAAGAAAATGAATGAATGAATGAATGAATGAAGTAATAATAAAATAAACTTTTAAAATAAAAATATCTGTAATAATGTGAAATATGACAATCGAAAAAAAATTTAAAATGTAAATGAAAGATTTTTATTTTAAGCTATTTTGAAATGTAATTGTTTCCTGGGAAGCAAAACTGTATTTTCCATATCAATACTCCAGTTTTCCCTCATGATCTTTTAGGAATCGTTCTCACAAGCTGATTTACTGATAAGATTTCTTCTTATTATTAATATTTATGTAGCTATGATTCTCTAATGACCAGAAATTTCAAAAGAGGTACATTTATTTGAAAAGTGAATAATTTGTAACATTATAAATGTCTTAACTGTTATTTTTGTTCAATTTATAGGGATAGTTCAACCTAAATTGAAGACTTAATTTAAATTGCCATCATTTACTTACTCTTTATTTGTTCCAAACCAGTTTTGTTCTGTTGGTCTGTAGCTGTAGGACGCTGGACAATGGAGTTGAGGGTTTAAACACAGTTTATTTACAGCTTAGTCAGACAGGAAATGGTCAACAGGAACAAATGGTACACCAAAAGTGTAGTCGTGCTCACAGGCAGTGGTCGGGGCAGGCGACAAACAGGATAAACAAAGAACAAAACAAGGGTCAGGAAACACACCTAGACTAGGCTAGGCTAGGCTAGGCTAGGCTAGGCTAGGCTAGGCTAGGCTAGGCTAGGCTAGGCTAGGCTAGGCTAGGCTTTATAATGTTACAGACAAACAAGACTCAGCACCGTGTGAATGTGAGGTGTATTTATAGTCCTGGTAATCAGTTCATCATGAGCTTCCAGCTGTGTGTGAGTAATCAGAGAGAATCAGGGACTGGTGTGTGTGAGGTGCATGATAGTATTTGTAGTCCAGTTCAGTGACAGATGTGTAGTTCTCCAGCCATCTGCCTAGGCTAGCTCGCTGGTGATCGTGACATGAACACAAAAGAGCATATTTTGAAGAATGGTAAAAAAACGGTAACCATTGACTTTCATAGTATTTGTTTTTCCTACTAGGATGTCAATGGCTGCAGCTTTCCAACATTCTTTAAAATATGTTTTTTTGTGTTGTGAAAAAAAATTGATCTAATTTTGGAACAAGGGTGAGTAATAGAATATGACTTAATATAAATTTGAGTAAATGATAGAAAGTAAATGGTAGAATTTTCATTTTTGTGTGAACAATCCATTTAATGCATCATGACTGAATAAAAATATAAATGTATTGTTCCCCAAAAATGTGAATGCTAGTGTATAACAAAATATCAACCCAAAACGTATAATTTTAACAAAAGATATGTACCACTAATGTTTGACAAACACTATACATACAAATACAAATACTTTTGGAACGTTTTGGTTATACTCAAAACAGTACTGTCTGAAGATAAACAGGACAGAATGCAGAACAGGACAAAAGAATTTTAAAGCGAATGATAGGGGGCGGTATGATGCCGTTCCTTTTCACACTTAACAGCTTACCTCCTTATGGACGGCTTTCCCGCTGTTATCGGTTTGTCCAGTTAGCTCACCATGTACGTCGGTGGACTTGTGACCCAGAGATGTTGACCATGACAACGGGGTTCGTGTCTGGCGAAGAACGATTCCATAAAGCGAGTAAGACAAAAACAAAAGCCAAAAAATGTAATATACAAGTAAATAACAGGGTGAGAATGTGGTAAAATCTGAAAACGTGGTAAAAATCAGGCGAGGGCTTTTCTTTTTCTGGATTGCTTTTTAAAACTGTTGCTTGGGTTTAGGGATGTGGGTGATCGGGTCAATCGGTGCTTTTGGAAAAATCATCTTCAAAATTATTAAGGTGGCTTATGAGGACATTGCGTATGTCCTCATAAATCAGTATGCTTAGGATACGTAGGATGGGGTAAGGCCATGTAATAAGCATTTTTTTACTGCATAAAATGCAATATGTCTATGGAGAGTCCTCGCAAACCACCAATACCAACATGTATGTGTGTGTGTGTTTGGTCTGGTGCTTGTTTTTGAGTGTCTAGTAGATGCAGAAAGAGTCTCAACATCTGTCTCAACAGCTGGAGTGTGTCACTCACACACAGACACACACACAGACACACACACACACACACACACACAC
>CAIGQW010054354.1:4502060-4519369 GCA_903798125.1 Danio choprae
GTTCCTGGAGGCACATCAACAGTACATATTTTGGATGTCTCCCTTATCTGACCCATTCATTTCAGGTTTTGGAGTCTCTTCTAATGTTCTGATGAGTTGATTCGGGTGTTTGATTAAGAAGAGGCTAAAATTGTGTACTGTTGGTGTGACTGTAGGAAGAGGGTTGGGAAACACTGGACTAATTTACCTAATTTGCTTAGTTAAACCAAATTAAGCCTTTAAATTGCACAGTAAGCCTTTAAGACAAAAAACAACTTTGCTATTAGAAATTAATTCTAACAAATGTTTAAAATTGTCACACAACAGCACTGAGGAAATATTTGAAAAGGATTTAAATACCACAGGAGTGCTACTCATTTTGTCTTCAACTGTGATATTGCTGTTGCCATCGTTTGTGCTCTGGTTTCTGGGTGTCAGTTGTTAGTTCCGCCTTCTCAGTGATGTCACGCATCTCATTAAAGTCTGTGTGAACCTGAAGTTCTTATCGACTGTACTTCAGTATTGTATTTCAAACTAAAAGGGAATTTTGAATATAGGACAGGGTTTTATTTTAGTGCTCCTCATCGTCATCTCTCACTAGCAACAAACTAACAGTTGGAGAAGAACTCGGTTAGGGATTTTCTGCTCAAGCCGTCAAACTGAGAAGGAATGCCAGTCCAGAACAAAAGCACATTTCCAGATTTAATTGAAGATTACAAAGACAAACACTTATTTTCTGTGGATTAGCTTGTGCAGATTCATTGTTGACCTCACGAATTGCAATGTGAGCAAACTGTGTAAATAGTGTCCATTTTAATTTCACAGTGACTGCCATAATATTATTAAATATTGTGTTCCCAGCATTAGGAATTATGCTTTTTTTTGAAAGAAGTTAAGAAACTAAGATAAAAATATTAATTGTCTCATTGCACTGATAAATAAATAAATAAACAAATAAATAAACAAATAAATAAATAAATATGATCACAATATCAAATTATGTTGATTTATTAAATCATTCATTTTCCTCGGCTTAGTCCCTTTATTCATCAGGCCACAGCGGAATGAACCGCCAACTTATCCAGCATATGTTTTACACAGCGGATGCCCTTCCAGCTGCAACTCAGTACTGGGAAACATCCATACACATACACTACAGCCAATTTAGTTTATTCAATTCACCTATAGCTCATGTCTTTGGACTGTGGGGGAAACCAGAACACCCGGAGGAAACCCACGCCAACACAGGGAGAACTTGCAAACTCCACACAGAAATGCCAACTGGCCCAGCCGAGACTCAAACCAGCGACCTTCTTGCTGTGAGGCGACAGTGCTAACCACTGAGCCACTATGTCACTCATTATGTTGATTATTATTATTAAATACTTTATTATACTATTATATATACTGTAATATTACAATAAGTAAATAAAAACAGTTTTATTTTACTGTAAAATTGGGACTAGGCTATATATAAATGTACTTACATTTACATTTGCTCATATAGCAGATTCTTTTATCCAGAACGACTTACAAGTGAGATAAAAATAGATTTTTTATGATAAAAAGAAACACTTCAAATCATTCGAGAGTATCAGTATTTTTTTTTCTTCCTCTAAGTATATGGAGAGACCGTTATATACCATTAGAGAAAGACAGAAAGATTTAAAGGTCCCGTGAAGTGCTTTGAAATGTGCATGTTTGTTTGATGTGTGACGTAATTTGAACTAAAACTCGAAAACAGGACAGGACAGAGTAACCCCCCACCCCCCCCCCCCTTTTTTTTTAAAAAAAACAACCAATAGCATTTCACTTTAATCACAGCTCTGCCAGTGAGAAAGGTTGAGCTCAAGCGCATATAGCAATAACGTCTTGAAGGGGGACGGGACATGTCAGATACTAGAGAGCATTCGATTTTTCAAAATATTTGATGAGGTGACATCTAACAATTGTTGATCCAATTAGACAGAAGTAACAAACTGCAAGTTTCGATGTTTATATCTTCTAAAATGTTAATTTTGGGGCCTCACTGTGGCGCAGTGGGTAGCACGATCGCCTCACAGCAAGAAGGTTGCTGGTTCGAGCCTCGGCTGGGTCAGTTGGCATTTCTGTGTGGAGTTTGCATGTTCTCTCCGTGTTGGCGTGGGTTTCTTCCGGGTGCTCCGGTTTCCCCCACAAGTCCAAAGACATGCGCTATAGGTGAATTGGGTAAGCTAAATTGTCCATAGTGTATTTGTGGGAATGAATGAATGAGTGTGTGTATGAATGTGTACGAATGTTTCCCAGTGATGGGTTGCAGCTGGAAGGGCATCCGCTGCGTAAAACATATGCTGGATAAATTGGTGGTTCATTCCACTGTGGCGACCCCAGATTAATAAAGGGACTAAGCCAAAATTTACTTTTAAATTTACTTTTACTTTTAATTTTGAATTTAAAATTAAGACAAAAATGTTTAAATGTGGTCATCATTTAGAGTTTCTTTCTGCCGTCGAACACAAAAGACATTTTGAAGAAAGCTGAAAACCTGTAACCATTGATTTCCTTAGTATTTATTTGTCCTACTATAGAAGTAAATGCTTATAGGTTTTCAGCTTTCTTCAAAATATCTTCTTTAGCATTCAAGAGAATTAAAAAAAAACCCATAAAGGTTTGGAACCCCTTGAAGGTGAGTAAATAAATACATTTTCATTTTTGTGTGAACTACCCCTTGACTAACATACTGAAACTAACATTACAAAAATGTATTTTGATTTCATGTGGACTTTAAACCACAGCTACCATTGCATGGCCTCTGAATGAGAGCCTCGAGTGTGAATGCTATTACCTACGATTCTCACTGTTTCATTTCTTATGAAACCTTCTGAAATCAATGAAACATGCTGGCTGGTGAGTCTGTGCATGCTGTGCTTTAGGCCTGTCACTTTCAATACCTCAGTATAAAAATACCAGACGGTGACTGCTAAGTTAAACTGACAAATAACAAGACTGCTCTTCAACATGGGCTTATAACACCCAGCGTAATGTCTTCATCTCTCTTCTAGGACCATTTTATGATATTTCGAGCAGAAATGAATGGTGATTTTACACATTTACATCGCTGCTACCCCCTGGTGGCTAACAGTGGTATGACAATAATACACAGGCTAGCGATGTGTTAAAGACATAGTTCGCCCAAAAATGGAAATTCCGTCATCATTTACTCATTCTCCACTTGTTCCAAACTACTTTGAGTTTCTTTCCTTTGTTGAACACAAATGAGGATATACTAAAGAATGGTTGGGGGCAAAAACAGCCATTGACTTCCGTTGTATTTTTGGTTTCTACTATGGAAGAAGTCAATGGCTGTTTTTTCCAACATTCTACAGAAGATAAAAACTCATAAATGTTTAAAACAACCTGTGAATGTAAATAGGTGGACATTTATTTGAGCTATCACTTTTAAATCTGCTGTTAGATATATAAGAAGGGCTACCCCAAATAGAAATCTGATATAGCCTATGGCAATATATGCGAATTACATATATAACGTACAAGTTCATATTTGGATTTCACATGTATAAAATATATGTCATATATACAACATATATTTTGAAATATTGCAAAAATGGCCACTTGCATATATGTTTCAAACATTAGAATTACAAATATGCACATGCTGTATATGTTCAAATATATTATATGGTCACGTATTAACATAACATAAAATAACATATTTGAACTGTATATGGACATATTTGTAATTCTAGTGGTTGGAAAAAAAATGTAAGTAGTCATGTTTGCAGTATATTTCGCAATATATGTTGCATACATGTAATTAGTTTATAATTCCATGTATCATTTCTATATGGGACATAATGAAATGAACTCTAATAAACCAAGGAAGGTATTTTAGAAGCAATGTTCACAACAACTGGTACATTATTTACCATGTGTGTAACCAAAAAATACCACAGTTAAACTATTGTTAGCTTACAGGACGTCATCAAAACCAGACCAGATCCTTACAGTAGATATTTATCCCAAAGTGCTCTATTGTTATATATTGTTTGTCATGTGTCATGTTGTCTTTTTGTGTGTATTTTGTACAGTTATCCTGCAGTGTGTGAGTTTTTACAGACCAACAACTTGCTGTCGGTCATCAGGGCACATGAGGCGCAGGACGCAGGGTAAGAAAACGTCACCTTTGACCTTTTTATGTCATTCTACATGACTTCTATTCTTTCTTCAGTGCACTTTTGCTTTCTTCAGAGTGATAGATGCCTCACAAACACACGAAGAGTATGTGTGTATATTCACAGGCTGTTGTTGACGGACAATCATTGCGCAGATACAGCTGACAGACAGATATTGATTCTCCATAATCGATGTTCATTGCTGTGCGGTAGCCTGAAATGCCACCGATTCACATACATTCCCTTCTGCCCAAGCATCTTTACCTGCCTTTGTCTAACGCAGAGTGTAGCTAATTAATAAATCAACTAAACAGCAGTCGATAATGCAGCACAATACTACAAAACAATAATAGCACAGCAGTCGACAACAGAAAGCATGCTTACTGAGTAAATTAGCTCATGGTCTAATAATAATAATATCCATTATGTGTATAGTTCCTCACTTGTTTTCCGTTGTGATAAATCGATTGTCTTTTTCTTGCTCTCTCAGTTACCGCATGTACAGGAAGAGTCAGACCACAGGTTTCCCTTCTCTCATCACCATCTTCTCGGCTCCAAACTACTTGGACGTTTACAACAACAAAGGTCCGAGTTATTATTTACTGCAACATGTGTAGTTTATTATGTGGGAATTGAATTGCGTAATGACAATATTACAAAAATATGATAATGCTATCTTTTTTCCATCTCATTATGACACAACTTTGTCATAGTATTAGCTCTCCCGCGACATTTGAATTCTTTTTCAAATAGTTCTGTTTAAGGGAGATTTTTAAACGCATTTAGTTTTAATAGCTGATTTACAATAGCTATTTTTTTATTATTATAATATGCAAGAGGTACACAAATTGGGATCACATAAGACATGCGCAACGTTGTTAAATAGGGTTTAAATAAATAGATAATAGCTTAAATAGTTAATTAATAGCTTTTTAAAAAAAAATTAAACCATCTTAAATTGGGCAGCACGGTGGGTAGCAGTGGGTAGCACAATCGCCCCACAGCAAGAAGGTTGCTGGTTCGAGCCCCGGCTGGGCCAGTTGGCATTTCTGTGTGGAGTTTGCATGTTCTCCCCGTGTTCACGTGGGTTTCCTCTGGGTGCTCTAGTTTCCCCCACAGCCCAAAAACATGTGCTATAGGTGAAATGGGTAAGCTAAATTGTCTTTAGTGTATGAGTGTGTATGGATGTTTCCCAGTGATGGGTTGCAGCTGGAACGAAAAGAAAATGAATGAATGAACAATCTTAAATTCAATTCAATTCAAGTTTATTTATATGGCGCTTTTTACAATGTAGATTGCGTCAAAGCAGCTTAACATAGTTCTTGTAAAGTCCAGATTTCAGAGTTTAAGTTCAGTTGAGTTCAGTTCAGTGTGGTTTAAAGTCCCGATCTGAACTGAACCCGAAAACTTCACCAATTGACGAAGTGAAGGGAAGCTAATAATACTGACCTTAAATTTAAACAAAGTAAATACATTTTAAAATGTAAAAACTGCTTTTATTCCAACTAAACTAAAATAAATAAATTATATTGACAATACCTAGTGAATTATTCAAAATAAGTCAGGTCAAGTCAAGTCAAGTCAAACTTTATTGTGTGTGGACATACAGAGGAACGAAATGTCGCGTCTCGCTGGACAACGGTGCTACATAAATTAATCATAAATACAAACACAACACTGGACATAAGACATTATAATTATATTATAATTAATGTTATAATATAGTGTTATATTTCTAAGTATTGATACAATGTATTTATTTTTATTCATAATATAGATATACAGATTATTATTTAGATGATACAGCCTACATTATTATTATTTTATATAACAACTGATTCACCTAAAAGGTCTTAAAGGATCACTCCACTGTTTTTGAAAATGGGTTCATTTTACAACTCCTCAGTTGTACAACAGTGTTAAACAGTTAAGTTACCTTATCATGGCTGCAGCAGGCATATGATCTATGCCAGTGTCTCTCAACCACGTTCCTAGAGGCCCACCAGCACTGCATGTTTTGGATGTCTTCTTTGTTTGTCACACCCATTACAGGTCTTTCAGTCTCTGCTTATGAGCTGATGATCGGAATCAGGTGTGTTTGGTTAAGGAAACATGGAAATTTGTGGTTGAGAAACACTGATTTATGCTAAGCTAAGCTAAAAGTGCTACCACCCGACCCGAGGATCAGCTGAATGCATAAAAAATGATAAACCTCAACTGTTAAAATCTAGGAGTTGTAAAATGAGCCGATTTAAGAGTGTTCCTTTAATTTCATATGTGCAAAATATAATTCTTGATCTTTTTCTGAACTATGACCCAGATATGTTCTTGACAGATTTGCAGTAAACCTGTTTTGTAAGATTTTTAAAAAGCACAAACCCTATTTAACAGTGCTGTGCTTGTCTTATGACAAGCATGTGTGAAAAAAAGACACAGATGTTCACAGCAGAAACAGATATATGCATGTGCTCTTATAAAACATGTTTGTATTTGTGTGAATAAAACTGCCCTTTTGTCTCTCCACAGCGGCTGTGCTTAAATATGAAAACAACGTAATGAACATTCGACAGTTCAACTGCTCGCCTCACCCGTACTGGCTGCCCAACTTCATGGACGTCTTCACCTGGTCTCTTCCATTTGTTGGAGAGAAAGGTGGGAAATCACAGGAAAAGTGTTGCCAAACATTTTTTAAAATGTGGCTTTTCTATATGCCAATTTATTATTTGTCCTGTTCCATTTGCATTAACAACACTCAAAAAAATTACTTTTGCTGCTTGTTCAAGTTAGCTTAACTTAATCGATTTCTGTTGGGACAACATGAAGGAATTAAGTTAACATTTTAACATTTTAACCATTAAGTTAACTTAAGCATTTTGAAGGAAGGGCCTCACGGTGGCGCAGTGGGTAGCATGATCGCCTCACAGCAAGAAGGTCGCTGGTTCGAGCCTCGGCTGGGTCAGTTGGCATTTCTGTGTGAAGTTTGCATGTTCTCCCTGTGTTGGCGTGGGTTTCTTCCGGGTGCTCCGGTTTCCCCCACAAGTCCAAAGATATGCACTATAGGTGAATTGGGTAAGCTAAATTGTCCGTAGTGTATGTGTGTGAATGGGTGTGTGTGGATGTTTCCCAGTGATGGGTTGCAGCTGGAAGGGCATCCGCTGCGTAAAACATATGCTGGATAAGTTGGCGGTTCATTCCGCTGTGGCGACCCCAGATTAATAAAGGGACTAAGCCGAAATGAAAATTAATTAATGAATGAATGAATTTTGAAGGAACATGAAGGAATTGTGTTGGTCCAACTACCTGGTTAGGGGATTTGTAGTTCCCAGCATGTTTTGCGTGGGATTGAATTAAGAATGGGAAATGTTGACAATAAAAGTAATCTTAGGTGGTTAACGTTAATAGAAAGACTTGTTGGAGTTTAATCCTCTTTAGTTTGAAGATTTAGAAGATTTTCATTAATGCTTTTGAGATACCACCTTGCATGAGCACCCATGCTTTGGGTGTTGGCAGCTTCATTAGCAAAACTGCAGTTTGTTGCGTTGCTCAGTGAGCAATAACCGTCCTAAAATGAGTTCTGAGATCAGTCTCAATCAACTGTAACTCATGAAATATGCTTAAAAAGGCTCTTTTAGTTCATTTAGAATAACTTCAAATACAACTAAGAGATTTCGAAATGTACGACACATAATAGACATACACGATATTATCAGACCTTTGAGTTTAAGTTAAACAAAAAAAAAACAAATGTATTTAAACTTTTATTTGATCAAATCATATTGGACCAACTCAATTGCATTTAATTGCGTAAATAGTTTTGTTTTGTTTTTTGTTGGTGCAAAACAAATCTTTTGGATGGAAATCCTGTCCTCAATTAAATTGAGTTCATCCAATGAGTTATTGTTTTGAGTGTTTGAACAAACAACACACTTTCTTTTTTGAGTGAATGTTGTAAACACTTTAATATTCATTCATTCATTTTCATTTCGGCTTAGTCCCTTTATTAATCTGGGGTCGCCACAGCGGAATGAACCGCCAAATTATCCAGCATATGTTTTACGCAGCGGATGCCCTTTCAGCTGCAACCCGTCTCTGGGAAACACTATAATATATACAGTATAATACACTTTACAACAGAATGGTTCGAAAACACTTCAGTATTTAGTATAAATTACTATAGTGTTTTTTTTATGTGGGAAGAGATTTTAGATCAAATCTTTCAGCTTCTCCACTGAAAGTGCTTTAATGTAATTGTTCAAGATGTTCCTGATTGTTGCTAAAATGCTAAGACCTCTCCTTCACAGTGACAGAGATGTTGGTGAATGTCCTCAGCATCTGCTCTGACGATGAGCTTATGAACGACGGAGATGAGATCTTTGATGGTGAGAACGTTTTCAGAAACACACACGTTAAATCTTTAAATTAAGATTTTATTGTAAAAAACTATTATATCCATTTTTTTTTAATGTGACCAAATGGCTACTACACTTATTTTTACTACACAGCTATTTTTGCTGACAATGTGGATAATTCAATGACTTTAGGATCTGGAGTCTTAAAATATTGATTCGCTCAGAGAGAATACTGTCTTTTTGTTGTGTAGAATATTTAGATTCAGTACCTTGTTTAGCCTGTTTTTCTGGTTCATCTCAGCTAATGCTGCGGCTGCCCGTAAAGAGGTCATCAGAAACAAGATCCGTGCCATCGGCAAAATGGCCAAAATGTTCTCAGTCCTGCGGTAAGTATGGAAAGGGGTTGGGAACACATGTTTGTGGTTTGGATGTTTACAGCATCCAAAAATAATCTTAAAGCAATATCTGTTTTTGTGCAGTGTGAGACAAAAAAATAATTAATTCAACCTAAAATAAAATACATTTCAGCCAGAAAAAATAACCACTCCAAAAATACTTATATGCCACAATCCAGTTATATACACACCAATTCAAAATATATTGATAATAGCATGTAAATAATACTAAAAGACCACTGGCAAACATCAGAAGTGTACACCAGTTATTTGTCATAACAGTATTGCATATACCGCAGTTTTATTGTCGTACCAAATGATTTTATTAATAACTGTGGTAAGCTATTTTGTTATTATTTGAATGTAAGAAATACACCAACCATGGAGCCACTTTTAGCCTTGTTAGCTCTCCTTTTAACCAAGCAGCCAAAGGTGAGCAAACACACACTATACCACAGGCATGTCTTTGAAATATCCATGTTTTGAATTTTGAACATCTTTACAATGTCCGTGTGCTGTATTATTGTTAATATATGTAATATAATTCAAAATACTTAAGATCGATTTCATGTGGTCAGATTTACACAGATGGATTAGCAGTTATTAAAGCAGGTTGCGTGCTGTGCTTGTCCAGTTTATGTCATCAACCTCATAATAACCATGCAAATATGAATGCTAAATAGGCTACCGGTTTACAAATGTGCTGTATGAAATAAAGCCTGATACAGTATTGAAGAAACAAGATTGCTTAATCTACATCCACCCAGTTCAAGTTATATATCACTAGCAAAGTCAAGCAGCCATGTTGAAAACATAAATCATGTGGTATAGCTAGAACATGCTAACAACTTGCTAAAGCATGCTAAAATCCTTATACTATAGTTTTTTTAACCACATTATAGTAAAATACTTGAATTAATCTGTTGTGCTAATTATATAGTTGCTATGGTACGACAACAACTATAGTTATATAAACAAAATATCCAATACTGTAGTTTTATATAACATTTATGTTATACTACAATAGACCACATTTAACTGTAGTTAAAAATGCATAGTATTACAGTTTATCAGTTCACTATAGTTAAGCTGTAGCATTCTTTCAAAAAGATTATAATAAAATAAATACAGTGTAATACTAAACAGGGCAGCACGGTGACGCAGTGGGTAGCACATTCGCCTCACAACAAGAAGGTCACTGGTTCGAGCCTCGGCTGGGTCAGTTGGCATTTCTGTGTGGAGTTTGTATGTTCTCCCCGTGTTTGCGTGGGTTTTCTCCGGGTCCTCCGGTTTCCCCCACAGTCCAAAAACATGTGGTATAGGTGAATTGGGTAAGCTAAATTGTCCATAGTGTATGAGTGTGTTTGGATTGAGTTGTATGGATGTTTCCCAGTGATGGGTTGCAGCTGGAAGGGCATCCGCTGTGTAAAACATATGCTGGATAAGTTGGCGGTTCATTCCGCTGTGGTGACCCCAGATTAATAAAGGGACTAAGCCGAAAAGAAAATGAATGAATGAATAATACTAAACACTATATATTTTTTACTATAGTATTTTTTTTATGTGGGATGGATAAAACATGTTAACATTTAAAAATGTACAGGCTAAAGATAAGCTAGCAGCTTGCTAATTCATGCAAGCAACATGCAGTTTATTGCTAGCAAATGTAAACACGGAAGTAACATGCTAATTAATACTACTAGTAAAACAACAGCTAAAATGTGTTTGAAATCACATCATGCTAATTCGTGTTAGGAGCAGTTTAAACCTGTCAAGGACATGGCAATTTGCTAACCATGCTAGCAACATACTAAACAGCAAATGCTAATTAATGCTAACATAGTGGTAGCACATGATATTATATGCTTAGTTTGCAAAAACATGCTTACTAAATGCTATAAAGCACTGGCTTTGTTCTTCCATTTATAAGAAACATGCCATAATATTGTTAAAACATGCTTTTCATGCTAGCAACATGTTAAAATATAAACTGTGTTCAAATGTGCTAAAACAACTATAATTTAATGCATGCTAATAAAACAACACGCTAATTAAAAAGAAAGTTTAAAGATTGTTATTATACCTTACACCCATATAAAAATATTATCGTAATTTATGGTAAAAACTAGTGTTTTTAAATCATACTATAGTAAAGTTTATAATGATGTACTGTAGTTTTGATGTACTCTTTGTTAATGAATGCTACAGCATACTATTGTAGTATTAGCTATAGTGAACTTATAAAATCACTATAGTGAATTCAATTTTTTTCAACTCAATTCAAGTTTATTTATATAGCGGCTTTTATAATGTAGATTGTGCAAAGCAGCTTAACATAGTTCTAGTAAAGTCCAGATTTCAGAGTTGAAGTTCAGTTTAGTTCAGTTCAGTTCAGTTCAGTTCAGTTCAGTTCAGTGTGGTTTAAATTTCACTGCTGAAAGTTCAAACACTGAAGAGCAGTGGAGAAGCTGCAGGTTGTGGGTAGGGCACCAGCGGGAGGTCAGGCTGGCCCACAGGATCAATGCTTGGACTCGTTTGTCAGTGTGGTCTTTCAGGAATCAGTCTCATGCACTCCATTCCTCCATGACCACTACAGCATCAGCTCGGGATACGGCCTGGTCCAGGATACCTTGGGATCATCTCTTCACAGGTCATGGATCGCATCAATGGCGCTGCATAAACTGCAATAAATACTGTAGTATACTTTAGTTTCTACAGTATACTGTTAATTTAGTTACTACAGTAATCTGTGGTGTATTTCAGTACAATAAACCCTCTAGTTGTAAAAAATACAGTATAATGTCATTTATATTACTATTATTGTTGTGTTACCATAGCAACTACAAAATTACAACAACAGACTAATTCATGTACTTTACTATAGTATGGTTCAAAAACACCGTAGTATTTACAAATTTAGGATTTACGATTTTTTTCGTCTACATTTTAAAAAAATATGTAGGCCTATATAGTTTTAAAAATATAGAAATTAAGAGACCACTTCGAAGTTTTTGCAATTATTAGGCACCTTTTGACTAAATAAATAAAAATGTCAGAAATGCTGGGTTTAAAATATTGAAGTGTTTCACATGGAGATGTTGAGTGTGACAAGTACATTTTTCAGTTTGTTTGGCATGTACTAGTGTTTAATCTCAATTGTTTTCACAAATACATGTGTGTAGTAGTTTTAGTTAGCAGTAACCTGTCATTAACATTTCATTGTGTTTTGTCAGAGAGGAGAGTGAGAATGTGTTGACCCTGAAAGGTCTGACCCCGACTGGGATGCTACCGAGTGGCGTTCTGTCTGGAGGAAAACAGACCTTGCAGAGCGGTGAGTTACAAACGCAAACAGCACACGTTCTCTCTCTCGTCACAGCCTCTTTTCTCTTCAAGGCCACTAAAACAATGTCTTACAGAGTCACGGACATGTCTGCTAACCCCTTTCTTTTATTGAAACACTTGTGTTCATTCTCTTCGCTAATGTAACCATCTGAGATGTGCAGACTTGAACACATACAGGAACACTAACCGGCTAACGCTAACTGCTAATTGTCCACGGCAGCTACTTGGCAGCTAATGCTGGGGGATTGTGCTGCGTGCATGACTGTCACAATAAACTCCCCCATCCATCCTCCCTCTCTCCCTCTCTCCTTCTCTCCGTCTGTCTTTCTGTGCCTCCTCAGCTACCATCGAGGCCATTGAAGCCGTCGAGGAGGTTAAGGATGGAGAAGGTAAACTGGCCGGCCTCAATCTCTCTCTGTGCTGCTCAGAGGTTTCATAGGGACCCTGAAACACGCTAGCTAGCTAGACAGCGCAGCCTAGCTAACTGAGCGTGTGGGGGTGCTATGACTGGTCAGGGATTGTGTATTACACACACAAAAACACATACTGTACACACATTTATCTACATTTCTGAATGAGGACTTTTTTATTATCATTTATGGAAAGGAAATGAATACTTTGTTTAATAAAGGCAAGAATTAGTTGATGAAAAGCAACAGTGTAGAGGTTTTTAAGGTTACAGAACAATGTTTATTTTAGATTAAATAATAATGAAAATATGTATTATGGTTTCTATTAAATATTAAGAAGTATTAAGAAGGCCTAATGAGTATAAGAGGCTTTATTCAAAAACATAAAAACAATAGTTGCATAGTGTGCAATGCTAGGGCTGGAGAATATTGGAAAGAACAGACTTGGGCAAGTTTTGGCAACACAATAATAAACATTTATATAATTTTGACTTCAACTGTATCACCAGATGACTTGAATAGCTATATTTAACCACATAATTATATCAGGCATGTTTATACAACAGTTTGACACATTGAGTGTGTAAATAATATGTAAAAATGTCTCAAAAACCCTTTTGTGCCTGAACACTGGCATTATAATCTTCATCTGTCAGCAAGATCATCTGTTTTGACACAAAGACATTAGAATAATCTTCATAATGCAAGAAAATTATGGGACGTTTTTGAATTAGTAACTGCTTTTGCTATTTAGATGTTCAGCTGCAGACGTGAACGCTTGGGGGAAGAAAGTAGTTCCTGACACAAAATGTTTTTTGAGACCGTTTTTGTCATTTTGATGTTAATCTAAGGACTTATGCTGTCAAGCTGTTGTATAAATGCAGTATAACACTTGTAGCAGTGCGATATGACTTTATATCAGCACTTCTGTGGTTAAATCAGTGCTAATAGACAGTCTTATCGCAATGCAACTCGTGTTATATTGCACATATGATTTATATATATTTTAAATATTGAGGGCCGTGTAAATAAGTATTGTGAGTATTGAAATACAGTTGAAGTCAGAATTATTTGCCCTCCTGAATTATTAGCCCCGCTGTATATTTTTACCCCCAATTTCTGTTTAACTGAAAGAAGATTTTTTCAACACATTTATGAACATAACCGTTTTAATAACTAATTTCTAATAACTGGTTTCTTTAATATTTGCTATGATGACAGTACATAATATTTTACTAGATATTTTTCAAGATACTAGTATTCAGCTTAAAGTGACATTTAAAGGCTTAACTAGGTTAATTAGGCAAGTTAAGATAACTTGGCAAGGAGACGCGATGGCGCAGTGGGTAGCACAATCGCCTCACAGCAAGAAGGTCGCTGGTTCGAGTCTCGGCTGGGTCAGTTGGCATTTCTGTGTGGAGTTTGCATGTTCTCCCTGTGTTCGCTTGGGTTTCCTCCGGGTGCTCCAGTTTCCCCCACAGTCCAAAGACATGCGCTATAGGTGAATTGGGTAAGCTAAATTTTCCATAGTGTATGTGTGTGAATGAGTGTGTGTGGATGTTTCCCAGTGATGGGTTGAAGCTGGAAGGGCATCCGCTGCGTAAAACACATGCTGGATAAGTTGGCGGTTCATTCCGCTGGGGCGACCCCAGATTAATAAAGGGACTAAGCCGAAAATCATTGTATAACTGGTTTGTTCTGTAAGGGGGCTAATAATATTGACCTTCAAATGGTGTCAGAAAAAAAACGGCTTTCATTTTAGACGAAATAACGACTTTCTCGAGAAGAAAAAATATTACAGGAAATACTGTGGAAAATTCCTTGCTCTGTTAAACAACATTTGGTTTGAAAAAGAAAAAAAATCCAGAGGGCTAATAATTCTGACTTCAACTCTATATCGGCACTGCAGAATCAATCTGGCCATCCCTAGTTTTGGCAAATTGTGAGTTTGGTAAACCTGCTTAAACCCGCCAATATGGTGGTGGCCAATTTAAGCTGTTTTGATTTCAGCATGAACATAAGACCATATTAGACCTTAATTAGTCCCCGAATCAGCATATAAATGCACTCCTCTGTTAATAATTGCTAATCCATTCGGAACAGTGTTTTATACAAATATACTGACTCTCAAATGCACACATAATTGGAACGCACACACACACACACACACACACACACACACACCTGTGTCCTCCTGCTTCTGCAAATGCTGGATTCCGCTCTGCTGTTCTCAACGGCACACATTCTTATGTACCTGCTCAAGGTTACAGAATGACTCAGCAGACGGAAGAATCTGGGCCTCTTCACTGGTGACCCAGCATTCTTACAGCACCCCATCCCAAAACGCTGATCACCCCGTCCCCAAATGCTGATCACTCGCTCTGGGTGTGGTCTCTGATGACCATGTGATCTGCAGGGATCATGTGACCTCTCTGTGACACGGTTTGCTTTTTTCCATCCAAACCTGCTTTACGGATATATCTGGTAAACTGCCAATTTACGATCAATGAAGGTTTTGGAAGTTGAAACGCCATTTAAAAAACAGATATATAGAAGAATTGGGTTTTAATCAATTAAACGTTAAGCTTAGGAGATCGACCTGGCATGAGCTACTAGATTTAGAAGCAAGGAAATGTTATTCAAACACATTTTTACCAACATAGGCTCATTGTGAAAACGTAGCCCTATATACATTGCTGGAGATCACGGATTATGTAGCGAGAAGTACGTATGGATGCATTTCGCCTTTAAAACGAATGCAGCGGGGCGGTATGACGCCGTTCCCTTTCTTGCTTACCAGCTATACATTGATATATTATGATATATATAACGATATATTGTGCAGCTCTATTCCTGTATTTTATTTATTCCTTTATTTATGTACATATAAGGTGGTGTATAGTATGGTGGTGTATAGTATAGTAACTTCTTACTGAATCATATTTTAGAGTGCCTGTGGAGAATATCAGTGGCACTTCCAAAACCCTTTTCTCATCATGCAGGTGATATATTGATGTATTTGAAACCCAAAACCTGTGTAAAGTCTGAAAGCAAACCCAAGAGAGGGTCTCACATCATCTCTGATTGTGATATAAGCCACTATGTTTCCATCAGAATGAATCAAAGTACATTGAAAACGTTAAACCTTTGCATTGCAATAAACAGTTTCGCTGCCGGCTGAAGTATGGGGTTTGTTTTCTAATGGAAACATTGACTGTGCTGCTGGTCCTTGTGAGGTTTTTCCAGCTGATCTGGAGTGAACGTGATAAGATGTGATGTCCATTATCATCGCCACAGCTGTTTCCTTGTACACTGTAAACTCTGTGTGTATGTGTGTGTGTTTGTCTGATAGTGAAATGTGCAGTGAATTTGTGCCTATAGTGACTATTAGATAGTGGAGTGGATCAATGGCGTGTTTGAAGAGATGTCTGTATATCGGTGAAAATGAAAGATAGTACAGGTCATATTTCACTCCAAAAATCCAATATGTTGCACAAAGTGTGTGCGTGTTTAATAAATAATTACAGTAAATAATTATATAAGGTCTATATATGTAAAATAAGCCACCATACAAGTTTTTATTATATTTTAGGATTGTTAAAACTTGCTGACATTGACTAAAAACCCTAATGGGAAAGTATAAAGAGTTTAAAATGACAAATAAAGGGTTAGTTCGCCCAAAACTTTTTGGCATCATTTACTCACCCTTTACTTGCTACAAACCTGTTTGAGTTTCTTTCTTTTGTTCAAAACAAAAGAAGATATTTGGAAAAATGTTGGAAACCTGTAACCATTGACTTCCATAGTGTTTTCTACTATGGATGTCAATAGACTGATTTCACAAGGCCGCCATTTTTAAAGTGAAAGCGAGGCTGCGGTAGGAAGAAACCAGAAGTATCGACTGGAGTCATACAGAAACGGCGTCCGCGATGGCGTATTGTTGTGTACCTGGCTGTATATCTTATCAGCAAAGAGAAAGTGACACAAATTTATAATTTTACCGCTTTCCGAGTGACCCAAAGGTCCGTTCTGAATGGATAGTGAAAATAAAAAGGGATATCGGACCTCATTTTCAGCTAAGTTAAGGGAAATAGCACTAGTTCGATAACGTTTTCTTTCCCAAACACACATTTAGATGCCATTTATCAAACTCATTAAGCTAATTAACTGAGACTTTCACTATATTAGACATGTCATGATACTAAATTTCAGTACTGAAATATAAAAATAACGTCAATTTTCTGCTAACATTTAAGGATCGTTGAGCGCATTGTTAGACAGTGCTGATTTGCCATAGTATTCACCAGTGCTCAACAGAAATGACTGTGATTGGCCGTGAAGGTCATCAGTTTACTGCACTTCAGGTTTGTAGTCCACAGCATGATGTTACAGTGTTGATCCTATAATTCTGGGTTTCTTCCCACCACAGCCTCGCTTTCGTTTTTTTTTAAAATGGCAGCCACATGAAATAAGCGTATAGTTACCGGTTTCTAACATTCTTAAATATAATATCTTATTATATGTTAGTTCAACAGATGAAAGAAAGTCATAAATGTTCGGAACCACTTTACGGAGAGTAAATAGCGAGTAAATTTTAACTTTTGGGTGAACTATCCCTTTTTTTAAAATTGCGACTTTTAAAATGCCATATATATATATATA
>CAIGQW010054354.1:4551706-4568028 GCA_903798125.1 Danio choprae
TTAATAACTAATATCGAATATTTTCTTTCATCTTTGCCGTGATGACAGTACATAATATTTTACTTGACATTTTTCAAGACGCTGGTATTTAGCTTAAAGTGCAATTCATTGTATAATGCTGGGTTGTGGGCAGCATGGTGGCGCAGTGGGTAGCACAATTGCCTCACAGCAAGAAGGTCGCTGGTTCGAGCCCCGGCTGGGTCAGTTGCCATTTCTGTGTGGAGTTTACTTGTTCTCCCCGTGTTGGCGTGGGTTTCCTCCGGGTGCTCCGGTTTCCCCCACAGTCCAAAAACATGCGGTACAGGTGAATTGGGTAAGCTAAATTGTCCGTAGTGTATGAGTGTGAATGGGTGTGTATGGATGTTTCCCAGTGATGGGTTGCAGTTGGAAGGGCATCCGCTGCGTAAAACATATGCTGGATAAGTTGGCGGTTCATTCTGCTGTGGCGCCCCCAGATTAATAAAGGGACTAAGCCAAAAAGAAATGAATGAATGATGGATTGTCCTGTAGAAAAAAATTGCTTAAGGGGGCGAATAATATCGACCTTAAAATGGTTTTTAAAAAATGTAAAACTGCTTTTGTCTAGCCAAAATAAAACAAATAAAGCTTTCTCCTGAAGAATAAATACTATAAGAAAATACTGCGGGAAAAAATCCTGGCTCTGTTAATCATTGTTTGGGAAATATTTAAAAACGAAAAAGAAAAGAAAATTCACAGGAGGAATAATCATTTTGACTTCAGCTGTAGTTGAAGTTGTGGTGAAAATTGAACAACAGAACAGCTTAAAGGGATGTAAGGGATATATAACCCTGATGCTGTTCCAATGCCACTCTTTTTTGAACCACAGAATAAAAGCTAAAGAATGGTTCCACACAACAAGAGTTGTATAATCCGAATATTATAAAATTATACTATTGAGATTTGCTTAAAAAACACAAATAAATAAAATGTATGTATTATTTAACACAAAATCCTGACATTGACTAGAGTGTCTTTATGCCAGACTGAAATCTATTTAGCATTTCTCTTTGTCTTGGGTTCGCTCAAATTCGGTTTCATTTTTTTTTAAAGAGAGAAGTTTTATGAATGTTTCAGTTGTGCACTGACAAAATCGAACAAAGTCAGGATTTTGTTGAAGTATGTGTTTTACTAGAATATGAGTGATTAATCTTATGGAGACATGTTGGGAAATGCTGCAATGCATAGTGGTGAAGTAGCAGAGCATAAGCTAGAACAAAACAGCTTAAAGGGATACTTAACATGAAAAGAGAAGTCATCCTGGTGCTGTTCCAATGCTACAGTCTTTGGTTTTTGCACCACAAAAAAAAATTCTGCTCGTGATAGCCCATAAAAATGGCAATGTATAGTGACCAGCATACTAAAATATGTGTATATATATATATATATATATATATATATATATATATATATATATATATATAAATTTATTTGGTCTAAAAATGTAATAAATAAAATAAACGATATACAGGGTTTCTGCAGGTTCCTTTCATTTTCCTTTGGCTTAGTCCCTTTATTAATCTGGGGTCACCACAGCAGAATGACCCACCAACTTATCCAGCATATTTTTTACACAACGGATGCATTTCCAGCTGCAACCCAGTACTGGGAAACACCCATACACTGACATTCACACGCACACACTACGGTCAATTTAGTTCATTCAATTTACCTGTACCGTATGTGTTTGGACTGTGGTGGAAACCGGAGCACCTGGAGGAAACCCACACCAACACAGGGAAAACATGCAAGTTCCACACAGAAATGCCATTTGACCCAGCCGGGACTTGAACTAGCGACCTTCTTGCTGTGAGGCAACAGTGATCACCACTGAGCCACCAAGTCACGACCAAGTAATGTGTCAAAACACAGTTACCATAACTTTACTTTTAAAAACTATAATAAACTAAAATTTATTCAAAACATACATTTATGCATAAATACATGTTATTGTAAAGATGTAAGGAAGATAATTAAAACATATTGGTAAACGGAGTTAATTAATTTTACTTTTGTTAAACGGGTGGTTGGTTGTACCGATTGGTTAGCTTTTCCATGCACAAAGGTAAATTAGGACCTGTATAAAAGTATTTAAGACAAAGTTTTTGAAGTGTAAAATACTTTAAGACCCCATGGACACCCTATACGCACGCATGCACGGACGCACACGCAGTACCTGTGTAGTTTATTAACTTTGAGAATATCTCCGGACTATAATTCTGCCAATCAATCAGTCTGAATGACTGTTGACAGATGAACGTGTTAACTGGCATTGCAATGAACCGATATTTACATGGATTGTATTTTGTGGCAAATTTCTCTTTAGCAGTTCACTCTTTGGAAAAAATAAACTAAGCTAGAGCTTCACAAATGTGCAGTTGTGCACTTTAAATATACTAGTAAATATATAGCACGCAGCCTGTTAACATACAAACCTGGGACGTGTTCATAACAGCAAAAGACCAAATGCTTTTAAACAGTCATGAAGCGAAGATCAGATCTAACCAATCAGAGAGCCCTGTGTGAGCATAAATGTGTGTATGTTTTTTGGTAAGAGGGGAAAGGGGAATATCTTGTGACCTTCAGCCTGGATACTTACAAAGAGAGAGAGAAGGAAAGCAGGAGAGGCCATGGAGAGGCTGTCCTGTAGAAGGACAAACAGCACAGTGAGAAAAAGAGAGTTCACTATTTAATACCTACCCTGAAACAGACAGAGAGGCAGACAGACAGCAGAGCACAAGCAGGTGTTACAGGGAGCATCTGGTAGGTAACACGAATCTAAAACCATCATCATGAGAGGAAAACAACAGAGACAAAGTGTGCAAGGGAACTAGAATGACCAGACATTTTACAAGCTAAGCTCCCTGTCTTGATGAACTTTGCATTCCAAACATCACTGACCCAATCATTAGTTTTAACATGGGGCATTAGCATAATGCTTCTCATTTACTTTGAAATTCAAGAGTTCACACTTAGCTGATGATTGATTATAAAGCTTGTTTGGCATGCTGTCCCGGGAGAACCCTGAGCTCATAGATCCTCTATGGGGATCCCTCCCATCGAGAGGGGAGTTTGAGCTCAGGTAGATCTCGTGAACTCCCCTGCTATAGTAGCTAATGAACAGATAGTGATTGCTCTTGAGATGACTACTTACTAGGGGTATGTCTATGATGTCGATTTGGATTAGTCAATTAACTTAAGTTGCACGTTTTTGGACGGTGGGAGGAAACCGGGAAACCCGGTGGAAACCCACGTGAGCACCGGGAGAACGTTTAAACTCCACACAGAAACGTCGGCTGGCTTGGTAAGGACTAGAACCAGTGACGTTCTTGCTGTGAGGCAACAGTGCTAATCACTGGGCCACCGTGCCACCCATCTAGGAAAGGAGGAGGAGTAGGGGTGGAAGGGGAAATTCTTTAAAACGGAGATGGCTGTGATATGAAACTTAGGGTATTTATAGTGGCTTAGGAATCGTCTGATTGGTGAATCATGAATTGGATAATGCAGGACCAGCCGCAGCAATCATAAGCACGTGATCCTCTCGAAATTAGTTTATAAATAAACTTCACTTAGTGACATCAAGCATTGCCACAACTAAATTGTATGCCGCCTGCACTATAAAAATAGATTGCTTTTTAAATGAATCAAACATTTGTGTTATCAGCCAAACTGATTTTAGCTAAACATTTTAGGTTTTAATTTTTTTTAATATAAATATAATATAATATAAAATAATAACACAAACATTTGTTGGCATAACTTTTTGTCATATCAGTTTTTAGTGTGAGGGGTCGTTTACCAACAATGTTTTCAGACAAAACGGGAAATGCGTTTTATGCTTTTTGCCTGTTCATTTATGTGACAACAGTGTATAATTCTGAAAACAGGTTACAAAGTGTACGTTTTTCAAAACGCCAACATTGTCAAGTCCTTGTAAACACCTGACATTAGCCATGTTACCATCCAAAGACGCAAATTAAATTTATGCGCAAAACTGGAATATCGCATAAAAGACTTGTAAATAAAGCAGCGTTTCCATCCAATGAGTCAAAGAACAAAATCGTCACTTCCTGATTAACTGACGCCAAATATCTGAAATGAAAATGGAATTTACTGCGGTAGGAGAAGCTGCGTCAATCTTTTCCTTATTTTATAAATGACTGTGTGGTGGCGTTTGAAGGCGTGAGACACGGAGCACAGGCACTCTTGACAATTCTGGAGGTCATTAATAGTATAATAACACTAATACTGAAACGGTTGAGGCATTTTAGAATGACCAAAACAACATTTGAGATGTTTTACAATGTGCTCAGCCTGCTGGTTTGTCCATTCACACGCATTTTTATCACATGAACTCATAACAAAATCACATGACTTTTTTTAATGAGCATATGGAATTTGTTCAGTAAAAGTGTTTCCATCATAGTTTATGTGCATCTTTTCTAATCGAATAAAAAGTATATCCTACTCAGTTAAGCGCATATGTTTTTTTTAATGTGCATTTTCAAAATGCACATAAAAATAGGTGGATGGAAACATAACTAATGAGAGCTGACAGGGTTGCATGGTATGTATTAAGAGGCACACGCAAACAAATACACAACAATGGCGGAGTACTTGGTAGTAGTGATGGGCGATTTCGAAACTTTTATGAATCTTTTGTTTTGAATCAGTGGTTCGGAGAACATACCAAATTGACAAGGTCACATGATCTCGATAAACGTGGCTATGTTACATCATTACTGCTTCGAAAATTCAATGGTTCTCCAATAGGGTCCATCTGTGTAATACATAAATTCCTAACAAATTCGTTCATTTCGCCCCCAGCGTGAATCACTTAGCAGGTTTAATAGTTTTTGCCTGATCTCGGGTCAGTTTCACGAGTTTGTAGATGTTTTAATGAGTCATTTGTAAAACGAATAATAGTTAATAACAGTTAAGTCTCTTGTTGGCTTGTTTAGCAGAGCCCTTCATGGAATAAGCAATAAATAAGTCTTGAAAACTTATATCATTAAATATTAAGCATCTGTGTAATATGCATTCTTTTATATGATAAGTTAAGTGCATTTACACTGCAGGTTATACTGTCAATTTAAAGCGGGTCGGCGCCTATTGCCTTTGGGTTAATACGTCATCATGGCACTATGGTGATCACGGTGACCCAAATTTATTTTCTGGTTCAAGTTTTTATTCCCCTCTCTCTATTTTACTGTTTCCAATCTTTACTGTCCTATCCCAATAAAGATGAAAACCCCTAAAAATAACTGTATATTAATAAACAAGCTAGAAATATTGTTAAAAAAGTCAATTCTAATGTACGTTTCACTCGTTTTTGTTACATTTACAAGGTTCTGACCACCAGGTGTCTCTAGCATGTGGTGTTTCGAACGCTTCGAAATTAATTGTTTTGCAAAGCAATTGGTTCAATTGTTTCAAGGGTTTGAACAGCTTTGTTTCTCCCATCACTACTTGGTGGTAGTGCTGTTGTTCAAGAGTTTGATAACGCTCCAATAGCAAATTGACACATCCTAACACATGCGGGAAATTCTACAAACACACCAGTGCCGAGCTGCTGACGTCGTCACTTCCTTGCATTTAACAAGGTGACAGCTCCAGTGTTTTTGGTTTTCGTCGATGTGTAAATGCGTATCGACAGTTTTTAGCTATATCATTGTAAATGTAGCCCGAGTCACATTGGGTCCATTGCTCATGGTAGAATTTTTTTTTCTTAAAGCCAATCAGATGGTTTTATGCAAATATAGTAGCCAATCACGTTTGTGCAACACCAGAGAATAGCAGTATATCAACGGTGGAGGAAAAGTATATTATTGTGATTGGTAATCACCAGTTGGTTTATGATCAATCTTTAAAAACACCTACTACTCCTTCTGTGTCACGGATTGGCTGTCATCACTTTGATGATCATGTTAGCGCAAAAGCTAATAAGCTTGTGCTTCATCCCGCTCCAATTCGAGTTGGCTAAATTCATTTGTTATTTTAAGTGTATGTAGATAAGTAAATATTTTGTTGATTATGATGAAATGTTTCCCCACATTGCTCCCCAATTGGGTAAATTGTCCTTAGTGTATGCCCTGGTCCTCCAGATTGAGGGTTGAGCGTTGGGCTAACAACTCACCCCATAAAAACTAGATGTTATGAAACACCTATATGGTGCGGGTAAATATCAACTCCGATATAAATGGCCCTGGAAGTAAGTAAGTTTAATGAAATGTATTTTGTTTGAAGAGTTGTTTTAAGTGTTTGAAATTCTGCTCGAAGTAAATAAATCAAATCAAAGCTTCAGACACGACCTCTGTCAAGCATCAACACAAACACCCAGTGTGAAACTTAAATGACATATGTGAATGGGGCATCTAAATAAATAAAATAATAATGATAATAATAATACTTTTAAACTTATTTTAAATAAAATGTCATTCAAGAGTTCACACTTAGCTGATGATTGATTATAAAGCGTGTTTGGCATGCTGTCCCGGGAGGACCCTGAGCTCATAGATCCTCTAGCCCGGGGCTCCCTCCCATTTGCAGGGCGAGAGGGGAGTTTAAGCTCAGGTAGGTCTCGAGAACTCTCCTGCTATTTATGGCTAATGACAAATTAGGGATTGCCAAGAAGAGATATACTGCTGATTACGAGCTGGTCTATGGTCCTAATTTGGTTTGGTCAATTCATCTATGTCGCAAGTTTTTGGAGTGTGGGAGGAAACCGGAGAACCCGGGGAAAACCCACGTGAGAATATGTAAACTCCGCACAGAACCGTCGACTGGCCTGTTAAGAGACTTGGACCAGTGACGTTCTTGCTGTGAGGCAACAGTGCTAACCACTGGGCCGCCCTATCGAGGAAAAGAAAGGAGGAGTAGGGGTGGAAGGGGGGACTCTTCAAGCCGAAGATGACTGAGGTAAGGAACTTGCCATGGTTATTTATATTGAGTTAGGAATCATCTGATTGGTGAATCATGCATTAGCTAATGCGGGACCAGCAGCGGTCAATCATAAGCACGTGATCCTCTTGAAATTAGTTTATAAATAAACTTCACTTAATTTTGTTTGATTTTACAATTTTACTTTATCCGTATATTTTTTTGTAATTTGTAAAATTAATATTACATTAGATTTTTAGGTGTTTTAGTACCAAATATCAAATTAAACTAAATGAAAATTAGACTTTTTAAAATGTTATTATTTTAGTTCATAAAATGTGACTTTTTTTTTTTGTTCTAACTATAATAATCATAAATCTGACTAACTATTTACATCTTATGATATAGTAAGTCATTAAAAATATAATTATTTTTGCTTTCTTTTTTGTTTTCAGAAGGTTGTGAATTAAAACAGAATCGTGAACCTGAACTATCACACTGGGATGGATTCACATTCAAATGTGTCCTTTTATGGTCATCTGGTCATCCTAGCAAAGCTTCTCTACAGACAAAAGCAAACACAGATGACAAAGAAAAGAAGGATTAAATGGAATAAAGATGGAAAGAAGAGAATTCACTTCATTCTAAAGGGAAGATTTGTGTGGTTGATGTGCGTGTTAGCCGGATGAAGACATGAGGTGTTCATGTATGTGAGAGTTTGTTGTAACCGTTTTCATGACGATCGCAGCACTCCAACATAAACTCAAATAGATGGTGATGCAATGAGTGTCTTCTCAATGAACAAGATCACACCGCACACAGCTTAGCTTAGTGTGAAACATCACTGGACAAAAGCATGCAAACAAAATAAAACACGTTCACTTTGGTCTGGTGTGTTAAAAAATATAAACAATAAAAATGGCAAAAAAAGATTCAAACAACAGAAAACACCAAGAGGCAGTTTAACCCAACACTTACACCATATACTTACATACATACGTTTATATGATCATATTTAAACAATAATTACACTTCTGTCATGTTTACAATAAAATGATATGCTCTACCCATCAAAAGTTTGGATTATTCTAAAATAATTGTAACACTGAAGATTGGAGTAATGATGCTGAAAATAAGGGGTATTTTAAAGTATATAATATAGAAAAAAGTTATTTAAAAATGTAATAATAATATCAATAATAATAATAATAATAATAATAATAATAATAATAATAATAATAATAATAATAATTCACAATTATACTCTTTTTACAATATATAGTTTTTACTGATAAAGGTTATGCAAAATAAATGCATCTATATTTTGCATAATAAAAACATTACTTATTTCAAACTTCTGACAGGCGCACGCACACGAAAAACTTAAATACAAATAACACATTGATAGACAGACAGAGAGAATGATAGACAGACACACAGACAGATGGATAGACAAATACAGACAGACAGATAAACAGACTGATAGACAGACAGAAGGGCTGCATGATACTGTGAATGCACTGAAACAAAATGTTTTTCTTACTTTATATATTAAAACAAGACAATATTTTTTCCTTTAGATGTTTAAAATATTTACAGGAATTTTTTAAAAATTAAAACATCTAAAGCAAAAGATACTGTCTTGTTTTAATATATAATATGGCAAAATTAAGTGAGTGTTTGCCTTAAAACGAGCTAAATAATTTGCCAATGGGGTAAGCAAAATAATCTTATGTCCAAACTAAAAAACAAGATTATTTTGCTTACCCCATTGGCAAATTATTTAGCACGTTTTAAGAAAAAACTCAAATAATTTTGGCATATTAGATATTAAAACAAGACAGTATTATTTGCTTGTCTAGAAAATGCGTCTTCATTAACATTTTTTAGATATCTGGACTAGAAAGAAGACCAAATCTCTAAGTAATAAAAGCATTTTTTGCAGTGTAAATGTGATATGCAATATTGTTTAGTTTTGCAAAAATTATATTTTTTGTGATATAACCTATAGGGAAATGCTATATTTATCATCCTTTTTCAAAATCATTTGTTGATGTAATGATCATACTGAAATAAACAAGTAATAGATGGTTTTTGTAGCCTAAATTTGATTTAATTAGATCAGAAAACTATGTCAAGGTGCAAAGATTATGACTTCAAGGCCCTGTCCACATCAACGGATATTTTCAAAAGGGCAGTTTTTAATGCGGTTTGGCCGCTTGTCCGCAAGAAAACGCAGTCACAGAGCTTCTGCCTCATGGCATCAGTGGCGTGCCATTTTCTCCTTTCTGATTGGCCATCATGGTTGGGTTCACATGCTTTTCTTACTTGGATTTTTTGACTTGTGTCTAGTCCAAATAGCTAAAATTTACCTAGAATTCCTAAAAAAAATTCCACATCACTTGCACCACAGGAGGGGTAATCTGCCTGTGTTCTCACTTTTGCATTGGCTTCTATGAAATTTACTCGCACATATACTTAATTCAGTGTTTGTTGTGAATCCAGCATAATATTGGCTCGGCATGCCCTTAACATACATAACAGTGTATTTTTTTTTTTTTTTTTTTATGAAGTCGGAGAAAACTCCGTTCATAAAAATACCCATGTAAGTGTGGACATGAGTTAATACATGATAAAAATTCTAACATTTTCCTGGTGTCACATTGCTAAAAATGTCCTTAAGAGAGTTTGCCTAAAACACTACGTAAAACACTCGGCAGATATTCTCATTCTCTGTTGTCATTTTTCTCGCTTGTTGCTACTCTTGCCATTTTATTTATTTTCAAATCTCAGCTCTGAGGCGCCAAGTTTGCCCAGTCAAACCAATATTATAATATCACCTAGAGCACAGGTGTCAATTCCAGTTCCTGGAGGGCTGCAGCTCTGCACAGTTTAGTTCCAACACACTTACCTGTAGGTTTCAAACAAGCCTGAAGGACTCAATTAGTTTGATCAGGTGTGTTTAATTAGGGTTGGAACTAAACTGTGCAGAGCTGCGGCCCTCCAGGAACTGGAATTGACACCGGTGACCTAGAGGAAGGGCTGGTATAAAGACAAAGTCCCCATCTGATTGGTCAAATTTGGATAAACAACCTATGCATGCATATAAATGCTTGGAACATAAAATAAATATAATTTGATTTAAATCGCACCCCTCTACTATACAGATATTGCGTATACTATTACCACGATAATGATTTATTTTTATTTTTTACATATTGTGCAGCCCTAACAGACAGACCAACTATACACAGTAGTCAACATTTGAAGTAAATCAAAACATTTCATGAAAGTTGTCTTAAAACACCCATTCTCGTCTTAAGACAATTTTGTAAAACCTTTTCGATCCACTTCAAACGTTGGCTAAATGCTTTACATTCATTTAGAGAACACTGAACATTAAATATTGCATTGTGAGCAAATCTGTAAGAAACAATCGAGTGTTAGTGGAAGCATCATTGTGTTAGACTTGCCATGTCTGTGCTAGAGTTAGTAGTTCAGTAGTCTCACCTGCAGTTCTCTTGATTCTCCCCGTTAGTGAGTGTTTATGTGTGCGTATAACACTGACCTTCTCAACAGTGTCTTGTTTGGAGTTGTTCCTTTTCCTTCTGGCTGGTGGTTCTGGCTCTAAATGAGGCTCTTTGTGTGCAGGACTCAGGGTCTACATATGAGACTGTGTGTTAGTGCAAGTAACGCTAGCCTTACTCTCAGGGACTTCAGAAGTTCACTGTGAAGAGTGTGTGTGAGTGAGTGTGTGTAAGGGCCAAACAGTCTGTTGTTTAGATTCTGACAGAAAGGGATTCATCTATGTGGAATATGCGGGAAACAAATTGACTCAGAATCTTACGTCTTTGATCACATTTCAGCTCAAAATAAAAGAGCTGCAGTCAGAAAGTATTCACACTCCATTGTTTAGAATTTTGTCATGTTACAACTCTAATATGCATTAAGGCTGATTTATACTTCTGCGTCAAGCACATGTGTATGGTGTGGCACAGCCTTCACGCAGTCGTGTACACTTTGAAAAAATATATAGTATTTATGGCACCCAGGCAGATATGTTCTATGCTAAAGGTTTTTGGTAGAGGGAAACAAGGTACATCTCTACTTTAGAAATGACTTATTCTTTAGATGTTTCTCAATAAATGCAATACTTATTCACTGGTATTCAATACATTCAATTTCATTAAGTTATATGAAAGCAAACATTGGAAAGAATCTCAACATCTCCCATTTTTAGCTGTCACCACTGTCATATAATAATTATTTATACACTACCTGACAAAAGTCTTGTGGCCTATCCAAATTTTAGGAACAACAAATAATAACTTGACTTCTAGTTGATCATTGGTTATCAGAAGTGGCTTATATGAAAGGCAAAGGCCTCTAGATTACACTTATTTTACCTAAATAAAATATGATCATGACTTCATTTTTAATTATTTAATTAGGACAGTAAGGGCAAAAGTCTTCTCACTTAACAGAAATATTGTATAGTATAGAATATAAAGTCATGGAGCAGTGGAAAAATAAATAATTTAGTGTATGACTCCCATGACTTGGAGGACTTGGAGGACTGCATCCATACATCTCTGCATAAGCGTTCCTGCAGGACTCCCAGAGTTCTTCAAGATTCTTTGGATTCATCTTAAATGCCTCCTCCATCTTACCCCAGACATCCTCAATAATGTTCATGTCTGGTGACTGGGCTGGCCAATCCTGGAGCACCTTGACATGGTTTGCTTTCAGGAACTTTGATGTGGAGGCTTAAGTATGAGAAGTAGCGCTATCCTGCTAAATAATTTGCCCTCTTCTGTGGTTTGTAATGTAATGGGCAGCACAAATGTGATACCTCAGGCTGTTGATGTTGCCATCTAATCTGCAGATCTCTCGCATGCCCCCTTACTGAATGTAACCCCAAACCATGATTTTTCCTTCACCAAACTTGATTTCTAAGAGAATCTTGGGTCCATGCGGGTTCCAATAGGTCTTCTGCAGTATTTGTGATGATTGGGATGCAGTTCAACAGATGATTCATCCGAAAATAAAATCTACCTTCTGCCACTTTTCCAAATGATCAACTAGAAGTCAAGTTATTATTGGTTGCTTATACAACTGGGATCGACGACAAGTCTTTTGTCAGATAGTGTAGACCTACCATATTATTTAAAATATGGAATGTGGTAAATATGGAATAGTCAGTAAATCAATTCATGGATTTATTAACTACATTATGTAAATGAATCCATTTGGATTTATTTTTGGATTTATTTACTACATTGTCTCTTTTTTTTTTTTTTTTTACATCAGTTTACAGTATATAAATTTGAATTTGCATAACATAATGTGAAAAATGCAGCGTTCTGAATACTCTCTGAATGCACTTTATGTTAAAGAAACTTATGACGTCTTCGCATTGTGGCATTTTCATGACAGCTAAAAATCCAGCTCTTATTTTGGGCTGAAATGTGAGTAAAACGACCTGCCATTCAAGGTTTGCATTTCCAAATTGATATTATATGTATTTGGACAGTGACACTTTTCCTGCATTTCAGCATTTTAAATAAAACTAAGTTCAGCAACCAAGTGGTAAAATGACATTTTGAGCATAGCCATACCATTAAGAGCCAGAAAATCAATTTGCACAGATTACCTGAGAGTATTACAGCAAAAGCATGCTCATTCCCTGGTCACATATCTATTTAGAATGTATTGACGGCCATTAAGTCTGCAGCCAGAGACATTTATGAGTTATATTTTCTAATGACACTTCAATTTAGGCTCTTATTCATTCTCAGTTGTACTGAAATAAGGTCAAGTTAAAGATATTGGCTGGTCTGTGCCAATGTGAGCCGAATGTTTCAGGCAAATGGTTTTATCTTGGTAAAAAAAAAAAAAAAAAAAAAAAAAAAGATTATTAAATAAATTTTGATTTCACGCTGATTCTACAGAAAGCCAATCCCACAGCATCAACCTCATAAATAAAGCTGCATGCTGTGGTGCACAGGAAGCATTTTTTAAAACTTTTCTTTCGGAGACTTCCTAAACCATTTCACTGTCCGCGATACTTCATTTGAAATGTCCACAGAATCTTTGATGTCCTGTCTTTGAGACATTTGAAGTTTCAAGCCTGCTCTGTGAAAAACACCCCAGCCTATATCCTGGAAAAGGATCAAGGATCATGATTTGTTCTAGAGATATTTCTTATTTCCCCCCCTCACTGCACATGATTTTCACTTAATAGATCAGTTTTGTTGACCAAAAAGATTTTAAATAATTTCTCAGAATAAATTGGAATAAAATACATTTTAGATTAAAATTAAAAAAAAAAAAAAAAAAAGATAATACAACATGATACTATAGAAACAAATTCAGGTAAGTGAAATAAAAACAAAGGTGAATAAATGTCCAACTAATACACTAGGTAAAAGGGTGTGTGCCAACCCTTGTATTTTTGGTTAAGTTGTTAGTTACTGTAGATTAGGTAGGACATCATTGACGTTGAAGATTTATTTTTCATATCTTTTGTTTACCAGATTAGATTAGAGGGGATCCATTTTGAATATTAGTAAAAGTGGTTCTTTACTTTAGTGCCACCCATAGCCAGCCTTTCTAAAAATGTCATTGTTTATTGCTTCTAAAATTGTAAATAACTCACTGACTGTTTCACCATCACTACTTGTAAATAAATCACTATTATTTGTACACAATTTATTGTTGTCCATCCTTCCTTTGGAGCACAATTTTCTTTTGAGTTTCTGTTTTAACCAAATCCTCAGTTCAAGTGTGCAACCCCACTTCCCTAGACTAACCAGGGGTTGTAACAATTATAAAATAAATAATTAATAAAAATATAAAAACACTAAATACTAGGGCTGCACAATTTATCGTTTTACTATCGATATCGCACTGTGATTCGCAATAGTCACATTGCAGGACATGCAACGATCTGCAACATTTACATGTGTTTTTGAGGCCTATGAATTTTTAAAAGAATTCAGGCATAAAAATTTGTACAGTTTGTAACTTTAATTATTTTTAATGTCTATTATTCAATTACTGTACCTGAACACTGTTACACTAAAAAACCCAGATAAAACACTGTTTATTTCAATTGTTTTTTTTCCCTTTACTGTATTTATGTTTTTAGATTGTTTATAAGATTTTATACAAATGCACTTCTCTGCATAATCATCCCAATCGAATCTAAAATGATCATATAGATCTCTCCAAGTAGAGCTATTCAAGTCATCTGGGGAAATTGTATTCATATCGTAGTATAACAAAATATCGCAATGTTCGATTTTTCTAATATCGTGCAAATACTATATTAAAAAATTGCTAAAACTAAACTTAAATGCATACACAAAATTTTTTTAAATGAAATAAAAATTGCAAATATAAAAATAAATGCAAATTCGAGATATTAGATATATTATGACATATTATATATACATATTGCACATATTATACATGTATAGTCAAGCTGAAATTGGGGTATGAATAATTTCAGGCTTGACTGTGTAATATATATATATATATATATATATATATATATATATATATAAAAATTAAAACCAGACTGGTCAAAATAATACAGCAAATATTTTGGAGTAGGGTTTATTTTAAAACTGAAATGTTTGGTTTGTTTAACATAAATTTATAAAGTTAAAACACTGAAGCAGCATTTTCTTAAATATACTCCAATAGGTAAAATATACTCCAATAATAAGACTTTTGCATAAAAATCGTTACAATGACGACAACAGATCATGATCTTTCTGCTTCTGAATAGTCACTAAATTATGTTTTTATATCTACACTTTTTTTTAAATGTGAATAAAATCTGTGATCATGTCTCTTCAGAAGACTTTAGAAGAGTTATTTTACTATCTTTTTTTAACAGATGGAAAGAAATCAAACAGTTTTAATTTAAAATGCCTTAATTCTTTCTTCCAAAGATGAACGCACTTCTTATGGGTTTGCAACAACATGCTGGTGATTACACACTTTTTATTTTTGTTTGAACAAGCCCTTTGAAGTATTCGTGAACTGGAAATTGCTGAGATTTATATTTCAGTATGTTGATGTACTTCCAACTGGATATTGAGTAAGGGGCGGGGCTTTCTTTTGCTCGTCATTCCCTCATAGCAAACTAATGGTATGAGGGACGTGGTTAAAGATTCCTCAGAAGCACCGCCATTCCAAACGAGCTAGCAAAGGTCAGAATTTAATTGAAGATTATCAAAGCAAACTTGCACAAATTAAAGGTGCAGTATGCAAGTTTGACACCCAGTGGTTGAAATGGGTATTGCACCCCTGGTTCAAAACGGAAGCAAGCTTAGGTTGCCAAATTGACGGCATCAAGAGCATGCCTGACTATCGAGCCTAAAGGCTGATTTCAGGCGTGTTCTAAATAAAAGCAACGGCACGTGATAGAAGTAATATTTTCCATATTAAAAGGAGTTTTTCTTCTAACAAACACCTGAAATTGATATTTTAGAAACGGCTTCTATTTCTTGCAGCTGAACAACAGAAAACTGACAATGATCACCTCAGGTACACCTCATGTGCTTTATTCAGTGTTAAATGCTAACAATGTGAGTTTGAATGCCATTTTACATGACATTTATTGCCATACTACTGAAAGCAGCAGCAGATAGTTCACCTCAGATCTTGAAAATAAAATAAACCATTTGAAAATAAACTTTAGAACCGTGACTCATTGCAAGCTAACACATAGTGATTCAGCATGTACATTTAATAATATTAAAGAGGTTTAATATATATTAATTAGGTTATAAACCTTACCATTTTGTTGGCGTGCAGTAAGTACACATATATTCTATGCTTCTGAATGGCTGTATTTAAATTTCTGTCGCGTTGTGTCTCAAAACAGCCAAATTTCTTATCACTGTAAATCTGTACATTTAGATTTTACATACTTTGACTAAGTGTCACTGCCCAAATGTTTCAAGCTGAAATTATTGTGGTATTGATTAGGTCTTCTAATTGTGCGCAATGTGTGTCTGAGTGCTGATATTCCTCCAACCTTCTCCACAGCATCTCGTTTCCACTCGTGGTTTGTATGTGTGCGTGTTTGTGATGATTCGTGTGTGTCTCTAACCTTCTCATTGGGGTCTTGTTTGCGGTTGGCTTCTCTTCCGCGCAGGCTCTTAGTGCTGATGCCCGACTCTGACGTCTGCATGATCAGCTGAGTGGCCAGGAACTGCTGGATCTGCTCCAGAACGTCTCTCTGCATCTCTAGGGCCATGTGATAAACGTCGTGATCTGAGCTGTTGTACATCACTGCGTTCTGGAACATCAGCATAATGTCCCGCTGGAACTCAGCCGTGGTGCGGATCTGGCCAGACTCGATGTTCTTCTTGATGGCTGAGAGGTCCATTGGTCTTAAGGGGGAAAAG
>CAIGQW010054354.1:4568941-4581662 GCA_903798125.1 Danio choprae
TATTTATTTTTTTTTTATTATTATTTTTATTTTAAAGCTCTTGACACCAATTTATTACACACATTTATAGACACAATTCACAATATAGATTATCACATAGATATTTTTTTTCCATTTACATAGGTTTCTTTTAGTATTTTAAAGGTTTCCACTTATAATTGTCTAGATTTACTTTTAATGATTAAAAACTCATGTTTTACGTTTTCATTATGAAACACACATATGCATACATTTATTTGTTTATTTATGAATTATGCATTTGTTTAAGATATAAAACAAGCATACATGGATATATGACTTAATTCTAAGTTATGTATATTTATGCACTTGTCAATATTGAATATTTATGTGCTTGTTAATATTCACAGACATACGACTATTTGATCATTTGTACAGACATACTTTTCATTTATTCATTCGTAACCTTGATTGAAGTTTGTAACACTCCATCATTTCCATTTATGACTGCATTAAGCGTTTCATTTACATTTTTAGCATTGTGTAAAAAGTATAAGAGATTTTCATCTTGGTACCTGTGTACAATGCTGTGATACCCCGGTGCGATTTCGTCAGACACAGGTTGCAGAAACACACTTGCATACCTGAAACAAAACCATAAATGACACACGCTATTTACATGTCGTTGGTCTAGGCTGCAGGGAGCCACAGCAGGGAAGCTAAAGAGACACATGAGACTCCAGAACCATGGATTGCTGAACCCTGCACTAATAAATCTGCAGGTTGGTGCTTATCATTATAATGGCTAAGTTCAGTGTGAAAAACTGACCTGTGATTGGCTGCTGCACGCCACACCAACATTATAGCTTTCTTCCAGATCTTCTGAGCCTGTAAGGCCTCCTGATCTTCACTACACATGGAGCTGAGAGAAAGAGAGAGAGAGAGGGGTTTAGATTTTTCAGCCTTCTCTATTTAACAAAAAATATTACTTGTATAAAACATTTTTTTTGTTCAAATTTTCATAGAAAAGATGCAAAACAAAGCTGATTTTCAATAACATAACAATACATTCTATAACACCATATTCCTTCATAAATGTTTAACGAGTGTATAGCTTTACAAAACCAAAATCAATTAAAAGCCTTGATTTAATCATAGCAGCAAATACCCTTTCAACAATACATTTAATACATTCAGTCATTTTCTCAATTGTTTCTCTTCTGATGATATAAATGGCAATTTTTGCTTTTCCCAAACTCAAATTTAACAACTGATGATAAAGAGAGAGATGTTAAAGGCAGATGAAGGATCAAAATATTAAGTCATTGAACAAATTAAACATACAACTGTGATGAGGCCGGGCTGCTGGCGGTGGAGTCTGCTGTGGTGTAGCGCTGCGAGTGACTGCCGTATCCATCCTCGCTCTCACTGGCAGGAGGATCCACCTCGGAGAGATACGGGCCCTCGCCGTCCCCATCGCCACACTCCTTCATCTCCATTCCTTCATCCACATCCACCTCACTGCCTCCATCCTCCTCCTTCACCTCCTACAGTCAGAGAGAAATGTCAAACACTGACATATAAAGTCAACGCTTTTGTTTTTATTCCAACTGTTGTCAGGTTTTTTTTTTTTTAACAAAGTGGTGTAATTTGTATATTAATGCGTAACTTTGTTCTTGATTTGATTGCTCAGCCATTTACTGTGTTCCTAATGTGTAGTTGTGGCAAATGGAGGGTTGTTAGACTATGATGTGGTGTTTGTGGTCTAATAATTTATTGTACAATTTATTTGTAAATGTACAGTGGTGGCCAACAAGTTTCCTTCGGGATTAATAAAGTTTTGTAATGTAATCGAATACATTTAGTTCTGTTTGTCAGAACAATGCAGGGAGTTGTAGACCAATAAAGTGTTTACATTTTTTAATTATTTCAGTTTTGCAATTAAGTGTAAAAAATAAGTAAAGGATATTCAATGGATTGCTGGGCGTTAAAGTATTTTAAATGCACAAAGAGGCAAAGAAACACCAGATGTGAAACGTCACTGAATTACTGTGACTGTTTTACTATTAATGTTTTAGGGAAGCGCATTTATTTCTAAAATGTGACTAAAGCCGACTCTGCCTGTGAAACTGCCTGTGCATTAAATGATTTTACTCCACACCTTCCAGCCAATCAGAATTATCAGACCATGGAATAATAACTCACAATAGCATGTGTTAGCTACCTCTTTCCACATATTTTGAGCATATTTGCATATATTGCCATGACAGAACAGTAGTGCAGTAAGAATATACCAGAGAACGAAATATTGAGCTATTTTAAAATCTGACCACAGTGCACGCACAAGTTACTCAATGGTGTGCTCTGCTGCTCTTTTGCTAAACGATCATTTTAGGCTGAAAATATGGTGGATCCATAGTCTGAAAACTAAAATGTCTTTTAATAAATATTTTAGACGTTGTGTACATCTTGAAGAAAAACAATTTTAACTTTTACATGCAGGAGCGCTCAAGCCAGTTCCAGAGCCATAGAGAAAGTCAGTTTGGTCAATTCAAAAGCAACAAAGCAATCAGGAAAACTCGAAGGTGGGACAAGCCTTGCAACCTTCAGTTTAGAGTAGTAAGCTGGCATGACAACAGTAACATTAGTCACACAACGGTCTCAATGGTAACAATAACCATTTCTGAGTGCTGCATCTCACGCTTTTAGATGCAAAGGTGCAAAGGTTCTTTGTGATTGGCTCCTAAATTGCTGCACTGCTGTGGTCTTTGTGACTGGCACATATGGACTGAATGTATTCATCGTCGGATTGCATGAACTGAACAGTGCCCCATGACCATGACAGTTATGGACGAATACATGTACCGTTACACCAATAATAAAATAGAATATATAATATAAATAATGTAATATAATATACAGTGATGTGTGGTTGGCACACAGCTATCCATTTGACTTTCAAGTGATAGATGTGTACAAAGTGCATGTCAGCCATCGAGATCATATAACAGAAGTGTTATCTCTATTTCTCTTTTTCTTCAAATAATGCTGTGAAACATTTAACTTTCTATGTTGTTGACATCTAAACAAACTACAAACTTCCCATTGATGTCTGTGGAAAATGGATATGCGCTTTAGTCCACTCTGTGCTGCTTTATGCACAATCCTCTCCGTGGACTTAACTTATCAGCTCGCTCACAGCAGCTATACATACATAAACATTTAACTGATCTCCAACGTTCTATTAATTAGATACATATACAGACATCCTTTGTCTCTGATATCTTTATTCTGTTATCATCTGGTTGTGCTGTTGTTGATGTTTCTTTGTCTGTGCACATGCTGTGTGGTGCAGTATCAGACCTGATACCCAACATGAGTGTAGTATTGGGCTTAATATCTGTATCGGTGCATATTAAATGGAACCTGTAAAATAAACTTAACCAGAATATAATCTAAATTCTCACTCAAACAAGAAAGCCGTATAGAGCCGTTCACATATTGTGTGAATTACAGCATGAACAAAAATAGCGGACATACAGCAGATTCTGTTTTTGCTTCTTGGCATGTGGCTGTTTGTCACTAGAAGAGACAGACTTTGTTTTGTTATTATGGTGTCAAGTTTTGACTGTGTAAAGATGGTACTTCCTGTAAAAAAAAAAAAAAGTGTTCAGCAGCAAGTCTAGCTTCACCCTATTGGTACCAATCTATTGTTTTAGGCACAGTATGGTTGGCTATTTTGGTACTCTGACAGTGGAAAGTAATGGTGCACTGAATTTTCGGTGCATGGGGTTTTTAGTTTTCGACCAAAAGATAAAAATGGCAGAAAATATTAGCCAAAAGTTTTGCTGCACAGCAGAGTGTGCTGGTTTTACTTTCACTTTCCTTCCACTCGTGCACACCATTAAATTTCAAAATAGCTAAATATTCCATTGTGGATATTCTGTTCATGCATCTTCATGTTACTTAACTACGCATGAATGCATTTTTATGTAGTACATTTATTCATTTGCTTGCAATAGGGCTAATGTAATATTCGCCGATCCTTCACCTCTTACTGCTCCCCACCCATTCCTGGCTCCACTCTCTACTGTCTATACATTGAAGGTAAAAAAAAAACTTTAAAACTTGTTTTAATAAAATAAAATGTGGTTATTTTATTGACTTTATATTTTTAAATCAGTATAATCTAAGTTATTAAGTATCTTTTACATAATAATTATAATAATAATAATAATAATAATAATAAAATATGAAATAATTATTACAAAGCATTTTTGGTTTCGCTTTTTAGGTATTTTAATTTTGGTAAATTCCTAACAAAAATAAAAATAAATGCATACTGTACTGTACCGAACTGTACCACTCGGTGGAAACAAGCCATTAAAGTCATAGGCCAGGCCCTCTATCACTGTCATCACTTCTGACTGGCTCAATTTTATTGTTATATGATTTGTATGAGAGTCATGTCAATTAAAAAATAAAACTCATTAACCCCAAAGTTTTGAACAGCATTGTATATAAAGGCACAATTTTCATTTTGCTTTGCTGATACCTTTGCATCTTTTGCTGAGGCTGAGCTATCTTCTGAATCCAGACATGGTGTCACGGTCTCTGGCTGAACCCAGTCCTCTCTTTCACACTTCACAGCTGGACTCTGTGTTCTGTTCTCCGGCTGTGTTGTTTCCTCCACACCACCTTCACCCTCTTCTTCCCTCTCAACCTCGGTCTTAACCTCTGAGTCCTGGCTCTGCTCTGTTTCCGGGGCCGAGGGCATTGCAGGCTCCTCTGTCACTCCCTCAACTGCTTCGGTTTCTGTAGCCTCTTCTACCAGAACCTCCATTTCTCCCTGCACACCCGTGGGGTTCAGGCCGCTCTCTACGCCCGCTGTGATAGTGCTCTGCTGGATCACAGGCTCTGGTTCGGCTGCCTTAAATGTCTGTGACTCCCAGGGGCTGGTGAGGGGGTGACCTCCAACCGCTGGATCCTCACAGAGGGAAAGAGCAGCCTCCACTGCCGCTGCATCCAGAGCTTCCACAGGGTCGTCCACCTGAGACAGGTAATGTTTTTAGACATATGTCGATATTCGATCATTCAATATATCATGCACAATATTGATATTGATTGTGAATAATTATTTATTATTTAATCCTTATGCACGTTTCAAGTGGACTGCCCTTTCGTTATGTTGGTGGCTGTTTTTGCCCCATTGATTTCCATTATAATGATATTTTTTCATTGCAAAGCCATGGCACCATATAATTATGCATTCTTGATTGTTGGAGGTTTTTCCCATTGGGAAGAGGTCAAATGTGTAATTTTTTTGTTTGAGCTTAAGTATTGTGTCCTTTTTTAGGCCCAAATCTTGAATCTTCATATCCTGATTTTGGTTAATTTAGAGGTCTTTGGTCCATTCTGTTTTCATATTAAAGTCACATAAGAGCTAGTTTTTTCTGTTTGTCTGCTGTGCACCAGGGTTCGGATTGCAGAGTTCAAATGAATACAAATTCAAATGATTCACATTAAATGTTCGTTTAATCAAACCAAACCTGTCAATTGTAAACATACTCTTAGAAAACTTATCAGAAGACAGATTTGCATGAAAGAGATTTTTTTTTTTTTTTACTTTTTATAGAAATATTTTCATTTTTTATTTGTACAGTTAAAAACAATTCACATATTGCACATAAAACATCTAGATTTGTATATATAAACCTTATTTTCCACTTATTTAAATGTCATTTTGTGTTCTTGTGTTGATGTATGCATGTACTGTAAGTAAAACAATGTTTTATATTAAATAACATTACATCTGCATATAGAAAATGGTCATCTTTTGCTTATTTGCACAGGCAAAACACATAAAACACAGTAGTAAATGTGGTTTAAAAAAAATCCTTTGATAAATAGGAAGTACATTTCAAAATCCCGGTTTTTCTATGACTTGGAAAACAAAAATATAAAATTCCCTGACATTCAATGTCTACAATAGACTTATTTTATTCCAGAAGTTCCAAATGACAAACAAAAATCTATGATTTTCCATGATTTGGAAAACAAAAATATAAAATTCTCTTACTTTCAATGTCTAGAATAGATACATTTTTTACAGACGTTGAATAGACTGTAGGAACCCTGAAATATGAACCAAACTGCCATAGTAGAAAATAATTAAATACTAGAAAAGTCTAAGTTTATATTTGACTTATTCAAAATCTTGTGTGTTCAAAAGAAGAAAAGACATGTAAGAATGTAAAAATGAGAATTTCATTTTTGGATGGACCCTTTAATACTGATGTTCCAGCCAAACATAAATCCCACATGGTTTCTGTAAATGATTGTGAGTGTATACCTTCTCTTCTATGATTGCAATGATGTCTCCCACAGTCTCCAGATCCAGTTCGTGGCCCATGTATGACACTGACACCACTGTGTCCTCCTCCACCAGCTCCGTCTCTTTCCCCTCCACCTCCAACGTTGTGGATGAACCTGCCATTACAGCCTCTGCTCCAGAACCCTCAGCAACAGCTGCGTCTCCTGCACACACCAAGAAACACCACTTACACCATGTTCTAACAACACACGGTGCAACAAGATTCCAGAGTGACGCGACAGAAACATTTAAATACCATCCACTGCACTCCCAATAAAATGGTAAAGGCTTTTAATCCAATTAATATACAGTATATTAAACCTCTTTGACATTATTGATAAGTTACTGAGTTACTGATGTTGTTGGTTGAGTCACAGTTCTGACTTCATTATCAAACCATTTGCTAGTTATTTCATTTTCAACATCTGAGGTGAACGATCTGCTGTTGCTTTCAGTAGTATGACAATAAATGTCACGTAAAATGGTATTTAAGCTCACATTGGTAGCATTTAACAGTGAATAAAGCACATAATCGGTACCTGAGGTGATCTTTGTCATAGTAGTATATATGTTGTTGTTCTGCCGTGAAAATTTAAAGCATTTTCAATATGGAAATTTTGCTTGTCGTCGTACAAAATGGTTAGGACAAAAAAAAACTTCTTTTAACGTGGAAAAGATAGCTTTTATTGTTTGTCGAAGCGCCCCGTGTAGTTAGGACACAGTGCTACACAGTACACTTACACATCTCTCATGAAGTGACAACTCTTTACAAAAGAATAACATTCACATTTCTAAAGGTTGAATTTAGCCTTTGAGTTATTAATAGGTGTGTTTTGCAACAAAACCTTAAAGGGACAGTTCACCCAAAAATAAAAAAATTCTGTTATTTACTCACCCTTCACTTGTTCAAATGGGTTTTGTAAATTGTAAAAATTGTTACATTATTATGTAAATCTTTACATTTAAAGTGATAGTTTCCTTTAATTTAAAGGGATAGTTCACGCAAAAATAAAAATAAAAAAAGTCCATTGTAATTTTGGTTCCTACTATGAAGATGGGTCCCAGCAACCAGCATTCTTCAGAATATCTTCTTTTGTGTTCAACAGAAGAAAGAAACTTGTAAAGGGTTTAAAACCACATGAGGCAGAGTAAACGATGAGTTTTTTTTTTTTTTTTGCATGAACTTTTTTTTAAATTGATCAAATATAAAAATAAAAAAATATAAAAAAATAAAAAAGGTACCAGGTTTTCTTAAGAATACTATTGTAGCAGGACTCGAAATTAACCTTTCTGCTTGGTAGCACTTGTGCTCAAAAATTTTGGCGCACCAGCCAAAATTTAGTCTCACCCACCAAGAATTATGTGCACCGTTACTACAAGTTTTATATTAACAGATTTATTGCATTTGAAATCAAAACTAAAATCTGCATGGCTTGCAACTTTAGTTGGTTTCTAAAACAAAATCAGTGTTATTTTCATTCTCTCGTATCCAGACCTTTACTTTTTTGCAGCTGTAGCTCCCTGTTATCCGGAGGAAGGAATTGACTGAGTGTTTGACAGCTGATATTAACCAATCCATTTGCGTGCAGTTCAAGAGCAGTGGGCCAATCAGAAGAGCTTGAAGGCGGGGCAAGCATTACAGGATTTCTTTTTACTTAAGTTGACATGACAACTGTTTTAAACCATTCTTGAGCGCTGTTTGGCGCTTTTAGGTGCAAAGATAAATTCTGCAAAGATAAATTAGGTGCAAAGATAAAGTCTTAAATCCGCGCATGCGGTGAACATTTTGCAGTAAAAACGGGTCGCACGGCAACAATTTTATGCACTCACACAAATGCTCCCAAATATATTTTTAGGTCGCATAGATAAAATTTCGGCCGCATATGCGACCAAAACGGTCGCAATTTCGAGCCCTGTGTAGTATCGAGGACCCAGCTCTGTATGAAAAAAAATAAATCAGCAATATTGTGCTCTTTTCATACAAGCATTAAAACATAGAGGTGCTGCTGATATGGCGCCCATGAATCCACTTGTTGATAAGGAAGAAGGAAAGGTACAGCCCAAATGGCTTTTCTGTCATTCGCTGTTCTATTCTGTACATTTTAAATAAAAATTTGATGCCAATTTATTTTATCTAGTAAATATATTTCTTTTTACTTAGTAAATAATAATTTTTTTTTTTTTTCGGACTACCAAAAACTGAAGAGTGCCTGCCTGAAGGGCTACCAAGGATTTTGGAAGTTTGCAAGCCCTGCATTTATAATGTTCTAAAAAAAATTAGATTTCAAATGAATGATGTTCTTTTGAGCTTTCCACTCATTAAAGAATCCTGAAAAATCACAGAGATTCCACAATAAATATTAGGCATCACGATTGGAAATACTGATTGTGATTAAAAAAAAATTGCACCTATCAGAATGAATTCTGAAGGATCATGTGATACTAATGACTGGAGTCATAGGTATAATTTTAAAACAGAGAACTTTTCTATTTCACATGATTTTTTTTACTGTAACTTTAATCAAATAAGCATAGCCCTGATGACCATTATAAACGTCTTTTAACAATCTTACCAAACCCAAACCTTTGAATGGTGGTGTACATCTAGAGCTCAAAAATAATGTCATTGGAGAAATGTGCTATTGGATGGGGATGAAGAACTGCACATAACATGGCAAACAGGATTCAGACCAGACCGAGAGAGCACTAAAGAGAGGAAATCAGAGACCTGTTTTGGGCACAGAGAGGTGGTCCGGGGCTGGAGGGACCACAGTGGGGGGCTTAGGGGGATCAGCGCTCACAGGCTGCTGTGCTGGGGTGACACTCTCCAACAGACGAGATAGCGTAGGAGCATCTGACAGAGACACACACATATAGCGCTACAAACACACACACACTAAAGCTACCTGCACAAAAAAATGCTTAAAACTACACAGCTGTAATGTAACACACAAGCATGAAATCTAAGAGTGGCATGCAGAATGACTAAAGAAAAAGCGCTAAAGGACATTAAAACCACAACAAACCGTGTAACTCAATATTGAGTTTGTTCACTGTTACAGAAAGTGTTTAACACTGAAGAAGTGTTTCTGTTTACCTGCTGTGATGTCTTGAGTAGCAGGAAGAACTGTTGCAGAAGTGTGAAGCTCAACTGCATGAGATCCATTACTCAAACCTGTGGCCACTTCACCTTCAACCACCTGCATTAACCACAGACAAACTCTCCGCTTCAGTAAATGATTCTTTAATCAAAAACAATTAACCATATGCAATATTAGTATAAAGTTATTAGTTTATACTAGAAGTTTGAATGTACAGATGTTTTGGTCTGCAATTGGCTGCTGGTTGTTCATTAAACCCTAAAACATTTTGAGATACTGACAGATATATATAAAGTAGTCAACATTTGAAGTGGATCAAAACCTTTCATCAAAGTCATCCTAAAACTATTCAACAACACCCAATTTTGTCATGTTGATAAAACAATATTAGGACACCTACACTTCCCTATTGAGTGAAAATGTGTTATTTTTGCATTGTTTAGAGTGAAATCGTTCTTTCGGTTTAAAAAGAAATTTCGAAACAACGTCACGGCCATGAGGTAAATGCTCCAATTCTGAGTGGTGAACAGCCGCCAGTACACAGTGACATCATCGAGTTTTCAGCATTTCTGTGCATTAATCTGCAAGAAAGACCTGGTTCGATCCAATCACCAATCACTATTACTTAACTTCATGCATTTATCTATGCTTGTAATTCATGTGTTATGCAGAATAATGCTAATATCAATATATTGTTTAAGCATCTATATTGCAATGTACACATCATTGGCTTTTTTGACTATTTATAGAACAATATTACAATAATCTTTTTTCCTCTGATTTCTAAGCTTACTACAGTGCATCCGGAAAGTATTCATAGCGCTTCACTTTTTCAAAATTTTCCAAGCCTTATTCCAAAATAGATTAAATTCATTTATTTCCTCAACATTCTACACACAATACCCCATAATGACAATGTGAAAAAAGATTTTTTTGAAATTGTTGCAAATTTATTAAAAATAAAAAAACCTGAAAAATCACATTCTCACATCAGATTTAAAGGGCACCTATTTTACCCCTTTTTTAAGATTCAAGATAAGTCTTTTGTGTCTACAGAATGTGTCTGTAAAGTTTCAGCTCAAAACACCCATCAGATTATTTGTTAGACCTTTTAGAATGTTGTATTTTCTGCTTTGAACACTATGTAGCTGTTTTTGTGGCCTGTGCCTTTAATGCTGGTTCTCCCCACTCACCGTTCCCACATGCCTGTCAGAGTGTGCCTCAGTCTCCGCTTCGGCTGCCTCAGATAAACACAGACATGAAGGAAGCAGATCTAACGTAACGTTTGTGAGAAATAATTCCTAATGCACTGTTTTAGAAACATTTTAAACTTGTAAAACTCATTCTTGATCACATTTGATGATGACTGATGATCACAGCGAGCTGAACAAATCTTTTAATCCCGGTTGCTTTGCACACGTCCTGTCTTGTTATGATTATACGCATTACTACAGAGACATTATGGCTGTCAATCATATCGGTGGGCGGGGAAACCGCACTCCTACATCAAGTTGCGGTCGGCCTCAAAATGGGGGGGATTTGGATCCTATTTTAACATCAGGAAATAAAAATTAAAAAAAAGAGTGACTTATTGGTTTTATATCACCCCAATATGACTGTGGACACACTATACCTGCACACAGCCCTGTCCAAACAGCTTACAAAAGAAGATTTTCATCATAGATTTTCATCATTTAAGCTTGCTGTGGTGCACCACATCTTTACATTGTTTTCTATATATTGTCATTGTGGCATAAAATTATGAATTCTTTCCCAAAAAAAAAAAAAAAAAAGCTATTTAAGTCCTCTGGTAAAATTGTATTTAACACAAAATATATTGCAGAAAAACTAAATATCGCAATTTGTTTTTCCAATATTGTGCAGCCCTAATGTTGAGAACCACAAAATCTTTCTGTGAAAGCTTTTTTGACTATTTATAGAACAATATGAAGTAGACAAGAAAGTGTTCAGAAATGGGCCTGGGACATGACACAGCCCAAATCCTGTTTGCTGTGACATGCGCCTAAAATCCAAAGGCTTAAATGTTAAGAGCTTTACAATGTCCCTCACTCACTCACCAGTCTGGAGCTGGCAGCAATAAGACTGCCCTTCTTCAGCAGTTCAGACAGCAGCGGTGAGGGAGGCGGTGTGGCTTTTGGAGCAAGGTGTTTCTTCTGTGGAGAGTCATCCACCAGAGAGCTCAGTCCTGACTCTTTAGGCCCTGGACCCATGACATCTGACACAGGCATGAAGACAGTCACTCCTTGAGCCTAGATGGACAAATCGTGAGTTTGAAATCTCAGGGTGCTTTCACACCTATAGATCGATTGTTTTGTTCCGAAAACAGGGATTTAAATTGTTACAATGAGTACGTTTGCACGGACACCAATACTCTGAATTTAACATGATTAAGAAGACAATACTCTGATTAAGAGTCTACCATGTAAACAGTGTTTTTTTGATGACATTAACAAGTCATGTGCGAACTCTTCTCATGTTGGTCAGAGTTTGATTTATTTTCCAGAATTCTGCTCGGCTGTCATACGTCGTTATTTTAATTTCTGATGCTGAAAAATTAGATATTAAGCGAAAAGGTGCACTTTCACTTTGAATGGTGACACCCACAGACATAGTCATCACCAAATAGAAATCAGAGGTAAGAATTTCTCATGCATAGCCCAATGGTTGTAAAATATATACAGTTGAAGTCAGAATTATTAGCCCTCGTGAATGATTAGTCGCTGTAGAGATTTTTACAGCGAACAGAGAGATTTTTTTTCAACACATTTCTTAACATGATAGTTTTAATAACTACTTTCTAATAATTGATTTCATTTATCTTTGCCATGATGACAATAAGATATTTCAAGATACTTGTATTCAGCTAAAAGTGCAATTTAAAGGCTTAACTGGGTTAATTAGGCAAGTTAAGGTGATTTGGTAAATATTTGAAAAAGAAAAAAAAGAAATTCACAGGAGGGCGAATAATTTTGCTTCAACTGTATAGCGATTCTATAACAGAAGTCGAGTTAACCAAAAAGTTAATGATATTATATTTTTTTAAATAGTTCAGTTAGACAGGATGCTTTCACTTTTGTATTCGACATAAAACGCAGTTTGTTTCAACCGAGTCTCACACAGATTGTTTTGCCGTGGATCAGAAAGCAATCCGCTTGTTAAGTGTGATGTCAGGCGAAGCAGCTTCCGGGTCCAATCGCTCTATCAAACTGTATGGGGAGACTCAACAAATGATAATAATAAATGTCAACAAAGCGATGTAATACTTTCA
>CAIGQW010054354.1:4597233-4636526 GCA_903798125.1 Danio choprae
ATTATTATTATTATTATTATTATTATTATTATTATTATTATTATTATTATTATTATTATTATTATTATTATTTTGAGTGTAATGTACTACTCCTGCATCTGCAATAATCTTTAACTTAACTACAGCTATTACCCACCAAAATATTACTAGTACGACCTAGTAAGACTAGTAAAATGACAGTTTTGGTTAAATTAGTTGTTGTTTCTATTGCCAGACAGACCAATCCCATGCAAATGAAGAGCTCAGTATGTAAACATATAAATATCAAAAACATCATTCAGTTGTGTGATGTGGTTCAACTAGTAATGAACAAATAGAATCGAACTCAAAGAAGTGATGCTGAAAGTCCATTCATCAGCAAACATGATAAACAAAGCATACTGTTTTATTGTAACATCTATTTGCATATTGTCCGCATCTTGTCTTAAATCATACGAGGTTTCCGTGAAAAATCGAATGAAGTAGCAATACTGCTGCTCAAATAATGAAATAAATACCAAACGATGTGTGAGTGATTCATCATTGCTCATCTAAATAAATAAAAAAATAGACTGATGTGCGTCATCTAAGTAATTACAGCCTGAATCAAATGTAGTGAACAAAAGAAAACGATATGCAAGCAATTAATAATAATGAGACCTTTATTTACAAGAATATCCTATTTCTAATTGTCTTCTCTTCACCGAGTTTCCTTTTTTTTTTTTCCAAAAACTTTGAAATTGCACATTGTATGCAGTGAGACAGGCCTAATGTTTAGTGTGCAATATCTGGCTCATTAGGTATAATTTCTCTTTTCAGGCTGTAGAAATGCAGAAAGGGACTGAAAAACGAGGACTGCCCCCGGATAACAGGAACGCCTGGTCATTGTGGTAAGAGAGTAGTTAGTTAGAGATGAGCCAAGTCATTTTGTTTGGTCCTGCTGTGTTATTAATATGGGCCATTAATGCGTCATACTTTCTATAACTCTCTCTCTCCTTCTCTCTCCACTGTCTTTTCTGCCCACCGAGTCCATTAAGCACAGAAAGCTGAAACGGTGTACAGGCTGATGATAGTTTCTCTCTCAGCCTCTGGCCCTCTCCACTCCATCAACCTCTTTCTCTTTTTATCTGTGCCCCCCCTCCCATCTTTTTCTGTATTTCTACATTTTCTGTCTTTGCTTCCATAAACTCGACCCCTTTTTGGTTGGAAACCTTACTGAATGTGCCCGTGTGTGTATGTGTTCTTCATCTGTCCTCTGGGCCAAATTGTGTTGGTATTCCTGTCTGAAATCAGGGCATGCATCATGATGGCCTCAATTGCCTCATTAGGGCAGAATCCACCTGAGCCCCGGAATTACACACATAAATGGAGTTAACTACTGAGATAAAGCAAGATATGTTTGTTTGACACACTTAAAAGGTTATTATCATAGTCTACTTAGAGTTAGAGATTTGAACAAAGCCCCTTACGCTACATTTTCTGCTTCAAACACGAACGGTACTTCAAATTGTATGGACTGTTTTAATAAGTTCTATGGTGGAAGTAAAAATCACATTGATTTTCAATATAAGAGAGCTGGTTTTGAATGACAAATTATAAACCTTTTAGGATCCCATGAATTGGTTCGGATTGTGCATTTTTTTTTAAAATCTGAAATTAGCAAAAATCTCTACTGAAACATGAAGACAGAGCGGGCTATATAGTAGCTCCTCCCCTTTTACAAAAACAGCCAATGGCATTTATTACAGCTCTGCCACTGAAAGTGGTTGAGCTCAAGCGCATCAAATCAAAAGCAAATGGGAAGCATCTTGAAGGGGGCGGGACATGTCAGATACGTGAGTGTTTAACAGTGCTGGGTACTGAAGTACAGAGTACTGAAAAATCATGCTCAAGTAAAAGTACCATTACTTGCCCAAAAATGTAGTGCAAGTAGAGTAAAAGTATCTGTTGTAAATATTACTCAAAGTATGAGTCAAAAGTAGCCTTTTTAAAGTTACTCATAAGTAGTGAGTATTTGTGCATGTGTTTGAAAGCGTAACATTCTGTAGTGCATTTAGTTCTTGTTTAAGCCCATTTGGTGAGTCATCATACAGTAAACATCCGTCATCTTCTCATCAGTGACATGCAGTATAAACGTCTCTCGATGATTGCATGTAAAGATTTTGGACCTCTTCTTGGACACTTTTAATGCTTCCAAGTGGTTTGCTGCATTTATAAAGCGCCCATGTCGTGAGGTTGTTCATTATGATGCAATTTATTTCCTACGTATGGGCGAATTGATTGGACAGGAATCGCAGGACTTAGGACATAGACAAGAAAAAATAAAATAGTGACTGCAGGTTGAAGGAAAATAGTGGAGTAAAAGTATCGATACAACACTAAAAATGTACACAAGGAAAGCAAAAGTACACATTTTAAGTTACTATTCCTGAGAAAAACTACTCAATTGAGTATTTGTAAATTGTTACTTTACACCACTGGTGTTTAACAAGTGTTGAGTCCTGTGGAGGAGCTCCAAATGGATACTTTAGTTGACTTCTGTTGCAAGTATGCTGGTTCCCGCCTCTGAATGAATGTCTGGTTCACATGGAGAGGAGAGAGTGTGAACCCAGTCTCGTGTCTCATCTCATCTTATGGGATATGTCTTCGTCACACCCCTAATAGTGACATTGCGAATGTGTCCAGGAAAATGACAAATTACTTCTCGGGGAACTGATCCTTGTGCCTAGTTCCTACGTTGAAGATCCCAATTTATTCTTTCTATTTTATTATATTTGTTCTGCTGAAATGAATTAAATGTTATTAATTAATTAGTTAATTTTGCTGAGCAAGATTTTTATCTTGTTTCTAGTCCAAATATCTGAAAATCTTAAACCAAGCAGCATTTTCTAGAAAAGTAAACAATATTGTCTTGTTTTTAGAAATAATGTCAAAATTAAGTTTTTTTTAAAAATCTTAAAACAAGCTAAATAATCTGCCACGGGGGTAAGCAAAATAATCTAGTTTTCGCTTTGAAATAAGATTATTTTGCTTGCCCTATTTGCAGATTATTATGCTTTTTTAAAGGAAAAACTCACTTAATTTTGATTTATTACTTCTGAAAACAACACAATATTTTTTTTCTTGTTTAGAAAATGCTACTTGATTAATATATATAAATATATTTGGACTATAAATGACAAAAACTCAGTTTTTTTGCAGTATAGTACAAATTGCACATTAAACAGTGCACTATAACCAGGCATTCCAGGTGGCCCGTCTCTGTCCTCACCTTCCCCTCCCGCCTGCTCTCATGGGGATTCTATGATGTCATGTCTCTGTGTCGCCCCCCTCTCCCTTGGGACATTAGCCAATTTGCCAAAGTGCCTGAGCACAAACGTCCCCCTTCCCCCCCCCACCAACACCCTCTCGCTCACACTCGACCTTTGACCTCGCCATTATCAGTGTGCTGTGACACTAGAGCCTGACACCTCGCTGAGGCAATGGGCCCACACGCGCTTGCAACAGCCACAAATCACCAACACGGCCTTTCAATGTGTGTGCGTGCATGTGTGAATGGAAAAAAAGAGGAGGAGTTGTGTGGGTTTGGATGTGCTGGCTTGTTCAGATGTGTGTGTAAAATTCTGATATATGGTACACGGGTGCACCAGCAGTGACTGTGAGTCTGACTAATGTTAGCACATATGTGTGTGGGGTGTAAAATAGATTTAACCTCAGTCAGCACGGGCCGCGCCATCTGAGAATTGTTCTCTGATGATGAGTTGTTTTGCGCGGCTGGTTTTACACACAAACACACAGAGAAACTGTCCATACTAACTTACTGTACAGATGGACCTGACGTAGTGACGCACATACACACACACACTTTTTAGAGTGACGCCATCCTCAGCCTTCAGCTGGTGATAAATCATACTACTCTTCCACACTCCATCAGAGAAAGAGAGAGAGAGAGAGTAGAGCTGGAAAAAAGGAGAGATGTCACCGGGCAGTCCATCACCTTTTTGTGAAAGAGACCAAAGTTAGAAAGATGGCGAGGGGGGAAACAGAAAGAGCTAGAGAGACGTTCCATCAGCTCTTTCCAAGGACAGGTGTGCAATCTTGTGAATGTCATAATTGAAAGATGTTGTTTTTTTTTTTTGAAAGCTGAGCCAGATCGAATTCTTTTCTACAGCCCGAGTGTTTCCTGAAAATACCCACATCGCACTGCTCGGCAGGAGCTCTGTATTATTTGAAAAATTCCCAGAGATAAATATAGGGTTATGTGAGGTGTAAGTGGATAGGCAAAGTGCTCAAGAAAGCAGATCGCGAAGAAACACATCGAAACAAGAGCAAAAGACCATGTTGAATTTGCAGTCTGTGGGGTTTTTTTATTTGAAGGTTTCACATGCGGACATGACTAGGTGGAAACTGTGGATGTTAAAGTATAAAAAACTGAACAAACAAAAAACGTTGGTGGATGACTTTGAAGGAAAATCTGCTGAACAGATTGGTGACAAGTTACTATGAGATTTTGTTTGTTAAATCATGCAAAAATCACTTTTTAAGGGGTTTAAACACAGTCGTGTGGCAGCAGTGTGTTAATATAACCAGCTTCTAACGGTAAAATGTATTAATTAGATTTTTTATAATCACACTTCACCAAGTATATTTACATGGACACCAATAATCTGATTTTAATACGATTAAGAGAATACTCTGATTAAGAGTCTACCATGTAAACAGCGACTTTTGATTCATTTAATCCGATTAAGGTCATAATCGAACTAAACAGAAATGGAATTAAGACATGTTGAGTATGCCGATTTTAGTCACATTATTAAAGTGCAGTACAGACATGTAAACACCGGAATCAAACTATTACTCTCGTGTAGGATTTTCACCGCATTTTGCGACAGGATAGTCCATACACACACGGCTGTTTGATACTATTCTGTGCACCTACTGAGTCAGTGAAGGACCACAGATACCTGCATCGCAAAATGCGAAGGGTTTTTTCCCATACGGCGTGCGATATTAAAGTCCATTAAAACAACACTCTTCCAGCATGAAATGTTCCTGAATGAAAGTGACACTGCCAAACTGCAGTAGGAGTCGACAAATTAAAAATGAAACACCCGAAATTACATGAAACTCCGGAGGAAATGTGGATAGTGTGATGACGCAATGACGTTAATCGAATTATGTGCTATAACATGTAAAACGTGATCATGTAAAGGAACATTCAAAAAGCAACTCATGTAAACACCTTCGTCATATTATTGTCTTATTCAGATTAAGGCAAATAATTCGATTACTGATGTCCATGTAAATGTAGTCACTCTTGCTTTGTACATGTCATCAGGGGAGAAAAACCCCGCCCATTATTGACAATCTCTCCCTCATTAGCATAGTCTTGTTTTTGGATCTGCCACTATGCTGACACATGGGCATTTGTAACTCCGCCCTCTTTTGAAAAGAGCATAATCACATTTGAATTTAAAGCAACATTCACCAAAATGGCAAATTAAGGTCAAAGCCTAAAAGGGGCAGTTTCAAAGAGTTAAACATTATTTGTTTGGTATTTTGAGCTGAGACTTCACATACACACTCTAGAGACATCAGTGACTCATTTAACACCTTGTAAAAGGGGTCCCCTTTATTTTACAGTGAATGATCTAACAACGTGCAATACTTCTACAAGATTTGTTAAACTTAGTTAACATTAACAGTTGTGCTGTTAATTATTTCATGTTCATATTTCGAACCGTGACACATTTTTCTGGATTTTTAAATGAAAAGACAGCATTTGTTAAATAAAGAATGGAAATAATTTGCAACATTACAACTGTCTTTGCTTTGCATTATTCATTCGTTTATTTTCCATCGGCTTAGTCCCTTTATTCATCAGGGGTCGCCACAGTGGAATGAACCGCCAACTTATCTAGCATATGTTTTACGCAGCGGATGCCCTTCCGGCCTCAACTCAGGGAAACACCCATAAACTCTCACATTCACACACATACACTACGGCCAATTTCGTTTACTCAATTCACCCATAGCGCATGTCTTTGGACTGTGGGGAGGAAACACCACGCCAACATGGGGAGAACATGCAAACTCCACACAGAAATACCAACTGACCCAGCCAGGACTTGAACCAGCAGCCTTCTTGCTATGAGGCGACAGTGCTAACCACTGAGCCACTGAATAAAAGATTATTATTATTTTTTTTTTATTATTTACTTACCCCAAACCTCTGAAAGGTTTTGTGTCTGTGTGTGAGTGTATATATAAATATGTGTGTGTGTTTTGGTCTATTATTACAGTTAGATTATGGAGACACGTTCATGTAATCCTGTTTACACCATGGTGTTTTAATTGTCTCTTCTATCCACGTCCAACCAACATGATTTATTTGGGGGCGTCTCATATGGACGTCTACTGATCTTTCCATGTTATATTGGGAAACAATGTTCAGCCACTTAGAATTAGATGCGAAAGGGGACAGTGGAAAACAATAATACAGAGAGCAGTTCTATTCATTTCTCTTCTGATAGCTGTGGGCTTGTGTCAGAATCAGGGCTGGCAAGAGAACACTGTGCTTTTTTTATGTGTTTTTGCCTCCAAACCAAACTAATGCTTTCCATATGCAAAATTAAATCCTGCCTGGCTACACTGTAAAAAGTATCCGTTTCCCATATTTTGTGATTCATGCTTTTATTTTTTATTTATGCTTATGAATTGCATTACCCTGTACTTTCGTCCAACAATGTTTAACCTTGAAAAGTAACAAAAAAGTGACTTTTGTTAACATTTGTAATAGTTTAAAGTGATATATTGTCTGGGTTAGTGTTGTGTATTATGCTACAAAAACATTATAATAAACTGCCTGTACATTTTCTGTCAGTTTACAGACTTATTTCTCTCTAAATTATTTCTTATTATTTCAAACTACTAAAATGTCAATAAAAGTCCCTTTGCTAAACTGTAGAGTAAAATTTTTAACATCAAAAGTTGACAGAGCAGAGATCACCATCCCATAATGCAATACACAACCGTAAATAAACAGAAAACACTTGTGAATTACAAAATACAGATATTTTTTTAACAGTGTAGCACACTCCAACTACACATCCCGTAACGTTTAAGAATTAGCCCTAATTACTGACAGACAATTGTTGGTCTTTATGTCTGTTCGATAACATTCAACCATGTGACCGTCTGCTCTTTTAAGATACTTCCAGTGACCCTTGAAAGCAGTTGAAAGTGGGAAAGTTGAAAGCATTTCAGATTCTGTTTACACTTGTTTAGCATCTTCCACTTGTGATTGGATTTGACAGAACGCGTCGTAATATAGGTGTAAACACAGCCCATAACGTCAAATCTCATTAGTGTCATGATTAGTCTTGTAACCCATAATGATGCATCAAATCTAAATAAACAGTTGAAGTCAGAATTATTAGCCCTCCTGAATATTTCCCCCCCCAAATTTCTGTTTAACGGAAAGCAGATTTAGTTTCAACACATTTCTAAACATATTAGTTTTAATAACTAATTTCTCATAACTGATTTCTTTTATCTTTGCCATGATGACAGTACATAATATTTGACTAGATATTTTTTTAAGATACTAGTATTCAGCTTAAAGTGACATTTAAAGGCTTAATAGGTTAATTAGGCAAGTTAGGGTAATTAGCATAACAATGATTGGTTCTGTAAACAATCAAGAAAAAAATATTGTTTAATGGGCTAATGATATTGACCTTAAAATGGTTTTAAAAAATAATAAACTGCCTTTATTCTGGTTAATATTTTTTATTATAAAAAAAATAAGACTTTCTACAGAGGATAAAATATGATAGGAAATACTGTGAAAAAATCCTTGCTCTGTTAAACATCATTTGAGAAATATTTGTAAAAGAAAAATATAATTTTACAGGAGGGTGAATAATTTTGACTTCAACTGTACATATTAAAAAACAGACAACAGAGCAGAGAGTTCTACATGCGTCTCATTTTCTGAAAGCCTCATACAAATTATGCCAAACATTTAATAAATAAACCCTCAGGGGGAAAAGCAAGCGGTTTCTCCGGATGTCTACATGACCGCCGCATAAAACGAGCCATTGAGACGTGACCTCAGAGTGCCACAGAGCAAGTGGCATTACCTCTGACCTCCGTGCCCTCTGCCACATTGATCTCTGAGCCGATTGGAGCCGTTTTTGTGGCTAAGTGGCATGGGTGGAATCGGACAGAAATGAATGGATCTTTGTTCGGAAATAAAAAAGGAGACGCCTGACTAATCCCCGGTTGAAGCGCTGCACTTGTATTCCCTCATAATTCTTTAATGACATCATAACTATGTCATAGCGAAAGCCGCCCACTTTCCAATGCATTTAGAATGTGGCTATTCATCTCAAGTGTCAACTGTTGTATCCCGGTTTGCCTACTTACTACGCCCTAAAAAATATGCGATATTTTTGTGAAGAAAAGTGTGACCCTGCACCACAAAACCACTGCAGACAAAAATTACATTGTTTATATTATTTTTTAGGGCGACACGGTGGCTCAGTGGTTAGCACTGTCGCCTCAAGACAAAAAGATCACAGGTTCAAGTCCCAGCTGGCTCAGCTGGCATTTCTATGTGGAGTTTGCATGTTTTCCCCGTGTTCATGTGGGTTTCCTCCGGGTGCTTCTGTTTCCCCCACAGTTCAAAGACGTGCTACAAGTGAAGTGGGTGAACTAAATTGCCTATAGTCTATGTGCGTGAATGAGTGTGTATGGATGTTTCCTAGTACTGGGTTTCAGCTGGAAGGGCATCCGCTGTGTAAAACATATGCTGGATAAGTTGGCGGTTCATTCCGCTGTGGCAACCTCTGATGAATAAAGAGACTAAGCTGAAGGAAAAATGAATGAATGATTTAAATTCACCATTTTATAAAAATGCACCCAGACTAGTTTTGTAGTCCATAGGTCACATACGTTTGAGAGTGTACTGAAGCGTAAGCATGTTTGGCATAGACGTCCTCATTAACTCTTCATTCTGTTGCTTAGTTACATGCCCTGTCAATCATCATCACATCCTCCACATTACATTCATAATTAATTTCCTACCGTATTAGAAATGAAGTAGCATGTTGATCTGCCATTCACGGATCTTTCATGCGGAGAAATCTCTTCAGGTGTTTCAGTGCTAATTTTCATGACCAAATGTGTCTTTAAAAGTTTATAATGTTGTTGCATATGAAATGTAAGGCAGATTAATTGAAATAAATATTTTTATTAGGTTAGATAGGGGTGAATTAAGGTCAATTGGGACACTTTTCCTTGGTCATCTCAATGGTAAAAAGTGTCCCTATTGACATGAATAATCCATATTAATAATTATTAATCATTCAAACCCCTTTTACCTAAGCATCTAACCATTGGTTGTATGCATATGCAGTGTTTGTAGCCTTGACACATTTTGCCCATTGTTGTAGTTCTAAATTCATTCATTCATTTTCCTTCGGCTTAGTCCCTTAGTCTCAACTATTCCAGCATATGTTTTATACAGTGGATGCCCTTCCAGCCTCAACCCAGCACTGGGAAACACCCATACACTCTCGCATTCACACACTCATACACTATGGCCAATTTAGTTTATTCAATTCACCTATAGCGCATGTCTTTGGACTGTGGGGGAAACTGGAGCACCCGGAGGAAACCCACGCGAGAACATGCAAACTCCACACAGAAATGCGAACCAGCGACCTTCTTGCTGCCAATCCAATCATTGTGTTGTGGGAACTATTAGCCATTAGAGTGTACACAGACCTGCATTAAAGACTACAGAATTAGAAAAACAGTCCACTTGCATAAGTGTGAATTGGAAAGAATGCAATGCTAATTATGACTGCCCTAGCAATAAAGGCACAATTCAAGTTAAACAGCCAATCATTACAGATTGGGGGTTCTTTGGGGGAGGGTCTCTGTACAGATTGTTCTTTAGGACAATTGACAACTGTTTAGCCACTGTATGCTGCTTTCAACAGTGGAAATGACATCACATCCCATCCCATCCCATCACATATCGTGTCCTTCCAGTGTCCTTCTCTGGTCTTTGATCCAGGTTTTGTCTCTGTTATTCCAGTGTTTGTATCTGCATTCTCTGGAATCCCATATGGAGATTGGTGTCCTGAGAAATGTGGAAATGGATGGAGCGAACTGGAAGAATTTTTTTTTAAAGCTTATTAGTTTAGCCAAAATGTAAATTTTGTTCACTTTCACTCACCCTCAAGTGGTTACAAACATTTATGAGTTTCTTTCTTCTGTTGAACACAAATGAAGATATTGTGAAGAAAGCTGAAAACCTGTTATTATTTATTAGGAAAAAAACATATACTATGGAACTCAATGGTTACAGGTTTACAGTATTCTTCAAAATATTACTTTTTTTGTGTAAACAGAAGAAAGCCAAACATGTTTGGATCAAGTAAAGAGTGAGTAAATGATGACGAACTGGCCCTTTAAGGCTTTAAAGGACAGGTCACATGAAGTTTTGTTGCTGATTTGAAATATGTAAAGTGCAGCGAACAGTTTTCGAGATTTCAGGATTCACCATTCATTTAGATTGGACTTTGGTTTTGGGCTGCATTAAAGTCCAATTTTTATGCCCTTCACTCGCTAACTTCCCTCCATCTTGTTCACTCAGATGTATACATCATTGATTACTTTAGACAAGAGTCCACTACTGGCGGAATATCTGAATGGGTTTAAATGGAAGGCCCTAAACCCTTGAGGACTTGGGAACTACACTGTAAAAGGGAAGGCATTTATATGGAATTCAAAGAAATGTTTGAATAGAAAAGACATTTATAAAGAACAGGAGAAAGGATGTAGTTATGACAAGATTGGGAATTGGTCACTCTTCACTTAATCAGTGTTTGTTTAAAATAGACAAGCATGGAAATGGTAACTGTGAAAGCTGTTGTCTTCCAGAAACAGTATCCCACATATTAATAGAATGTACAAAAACAAGTAATGAATGTAAAAAAAATGTTGAGGTCCTAAGCGATCTGAATGTAGTTAACTTCTCTCTTAAAAAGATTTTAGATGTCAGCGGTTATAAAGTAAATAATGAAATGTTATATAAGAATCTGATTTTTACCACGTTTTCAGATTTTACCACATTCGCACCCTGTTATTTACTTGTTTATTAAATTTTTTTGGCTCTTGTTTATGTCTTACCTGCTTTCTGGGATCATTCTTTGCCACACTTGAACTTTGTCATCGGGTTCAACTCCACTTCACAAGTCCACCGATGTATACGCAGCCAGCCACTGGACAAACCGATAACAGCGGAAAAGCTGTCCACATGGAGGTAATCGGTCAGCTGGTAAGCGCGAAAAGGAACGGCATCATACCGCCCCGTAGCATTCATTTTAAAGACGAAATGCAGCCATACTTACCTCTGGCTACAAAATTCGCGATCTCCAGAAATGTATATAGGGCTACATATCCAGAATGAGCCTATGTTGCATACATCCCTCTAGGTTTCGAACCAAGTTGCGCTCCATACTCCAATCCAGTAGTAGGTGGCGGAAAATGCACCTTTAAGTTGGTTTGCCAATCACCAGTTAAAACTCCAGAAGAAGAACTACACTGTTGTGATATCACAATCGCATTGCATTCTGGGACATGTAGCTGCTGGAGTTGACATATATGATCAAGGGTATGCTGAAGTGGATTGCAAATATGGCCGCTACATGAACAGACTTCCTTTATAAGGGACTTGTCTAATACAGAAAATTCCTACCAGAAATGAGTAACTTATTTAAACATAAATGCTGACGCTTTTTTTCTAATACTATTGGATAGTATGTAAATTGGGATGCAACATATGATTTTTCCTTAATTTCCTGCTGTTCTTTATGTCTCCACGTCTCTCTTTCTCAGTTCTTGTGTATCCCGAGTCAGGTATGAGGGACAGCATAGAGGGATGTGTGTGTGTGTTTGTGTGTCCGCTGACAGTTGATTGGATTAGAGAAGGATGCGTTTGTAATCGGGGGGTATTATCTCTGTCCGTCTTGTGCATTAGGGAGCATTAGCTCTCCTGGGACGGGCTGGAGGAGGGAGATGCGCTGTGGGGCTACTGTACACCGAATCTGCCCTCCTGCTATCAGTCTCCCTCCATCCGCCCCGCGGGACCTGCAGATATCAGCCATTACTGTCAGCCTCGCCTGCCTCTAATTGGTCCAGATAGGAGCCCGTGGCCATGGAGGGAGGGGTTTTAGATTCGATTAAGAGTTTTGATATGCCGTTTCTAAATTTTTAATGACCAGTAACTGAAAAACAATGCAGCACATTAAACTGTAGACAACCGAGTGGAAAGAAAAGCTCAGAGAAATGATTAGACAGTGGACAACTGCAGAACGCTTATGGCCCTCTGATGCAAATCACAAGTATTTTAAGAGAATTGTTTATGGTCGCGCTGGGAGTTTACTGAACTCATGAAGTCTTTACCGAAACTAGTGAGCTGCCTTGCTGTCTGCTGACTATATAGACAAGATTCCTAAGTGGAATGGACAGATTAGTGACTTTTATTTTGTTGTGTGCTTTCCTACAATTCATTTACAGTTAATTCCCATAGATTGTGGCTGGAAGGGCATCCACAGTGTAAAACATATGCCAGAGTACTTGGTGGTTCATTCCGCTGTTGCGATCCCTGACATATCAGGGACTAAGCCGAAGGAAAATTAATGAATAAATGATTCTCATATAAGGATATTTGAGCATTTGTTTGCAGAAAACGAAAATAGATCAATATAAGTGAAGTTTATTTATAAACTAATTTTGAGAGGATCACATGCTTATGATTGCTTGCGGCTTGTCCCGCATTATCCAATTTATGATTCACCAATCAGACGATTCCTAAGCCACTATAAATACCCTAAGTTCCATATCACAGCCATCTTCGAGCCATTCGATTTTGAGCCATTCTTTCTGCAGAATAGTGACCAGGTCACTACATGATGCTGGTGGAGGAAAACGTTTCCTGACTCGCTCCTCCGAAATCAGCCCAAAGTGGCTTAATAACATTTAGATCTGGTGACCGCAGGCCATGGGGGATGTTCAACTTCACTTTCAGGTTCATCAAACCACTCTGTTACCAGTCTTGCTGTGTGTATTGGTGCATTATCATTCTGATACAGGATACAATCCTTCAGGATACAATATTTGAACCATTGGGTGCACATGGTCCTCCAGAATGGTTTGGTAGTCCTTGGCAGTGACCATCTAGCACAAGTATTGGGCCTAGGGAATGCCATGATATTGCAGCCCAAACCATCACTGATCTACCCCAATGCTTCACTCTGTGCATGCAACAGTCTGGGAGGTAAACTTCTTTGGGGCTTCTCCACATTGTAACTCTCCCGGATGTGGGAAAGACAGTGAAGGTAGACTCAGAGAAGTCTACCTTCTGCTGGTTGCTGCTGGCACCATTAAAACCGACGTTTGGCATTGGCACAAGTGACCAAAGGTTTGGCTATAGCAGCCTGGCTGTGTATATTGACCTTGTGGAGCTCCCGATGAACAGTTTTGGTGGAAACAGGAGAGCTAAAGTGCAGCTTTAATTCTGCAGTGAGTTGGGAAGCTGTGGTTTTATGTTTTTTTTTGGGATACAATCCGGGTTAGCACCTGAACATCCCTTTCAGACAGCTTCCTCTTGCATCCACAGTTACTCCTGTTGGATGTGATTCGACCTTCTTGGTGGTATGCTGACATTACACTGCAGAATTAAAGGTGCACTTCAGCTCTCCTGTTTCCACCAAAACTGTTCGTTTGTACAGTGGCTCTTGATACATCACAAAGACTTGTTGTCTTAGTCACAGATGCGCCAGCGAGATGCACACCAATAATTTGTCCTCTTTTCAACTCTGATATGTCATCCATAAAATTATGTGTATTGCATTTTACAACAGTAACTGGTGTAACCTGGAAATTCATTCATTCATTCATTTTCTTTTCGCCTTTATTAATCTGGGGTCACCACAGCGGAATGAACCGCCAACTTAACCAGCATATGTTTTACGCAGTGGATGCCCTTCCAGCTGCAACCCATCACTGGGAAACACCCATACACTCTCATTCACACACATACACTATAGACAATTTAGCTTACCCAATTCACCTATAGCGCATGTCTTTGGACTTGTGGGGGAAACCGGAGCACCTGGAGAAAATCCACGCCAACACGGGGAGAACATGCAAACTCCACACAGAAATGCCAACTGACCCAGCCGAGGCTCTACCCACTGCATCACCACGCAGCAATCTGGAAATTACCTTTTTAAAATAAAAAAACAATAATAGGGCAGGACACTTGCTGAATTGAAATATGTCAATTATTTGTAATTTTAGCAAGCAGTTTTCGAGATTTATGGATCCCCCATTTATTTAGATAGGGTGTTGGTTTTGGATAAACTGCCCAGGGGCATTACACATATGGCTGCCGAGTGAACATACTTTCCTAATGGGATTTTGGTGTATTCCACTTTCAAAAGTGAGTATATTGCACTGTATTCTGGGATTGCATTGTCTGGGTTATGTGAGCGAGGTTTCCTCTGATCTCAGTCAGTGAACTCAAAAAATAACTCTTTGCATTGGTAGCCTTAAACTGCTGTCTGTGTGTGAAGCCAGTAAAGCTTTAGTTGAAGTTGGCCAGACTGCAGCGAATTAACTTTTACATTCAGGCTGTCTACTATGCATTTCACTTTTACTGTATGCTAAATCTCTACGACTAACACTAGTGTTTAATCTGAACTCCAGTTAGCATCAAGTAAAGATGCTGTGCTGTAAACCCTGTCCAATACAGAAGACTGACAAGGAGAAAAAGAAGATGTGCTTTTTAAAGCTTTATTTGTGCCAGCCTAAAAAAAACGTGGCGTAATGTTCAATCAGCGCTGTCTTTCTCTAGACGTTCGTCAGTAGATTCGGCCTTCATTTATTCAACAAAGCTCCAGCGCAAAGCCAATACGCTAACAATGTGCAAAAGAGCTACAACATCTCTTCAATAATGAACGGCCTTGAGAACATCTGAAGCTCATATTCTTCATCTCGCAGCGCAACCCGTCTTTCCGGACTGCTTTGTGCTTGCTTTTCCCTGAGCATTTCTCTGTTTGTTTGTGCATGGAGTGTGTTTGAAAGGGCATTGCTTGTGCTTGTTGGTGTGTGTGTGAATGTTGAGTGTGTCAACAAAAACATTAAAAATCAATAGACAGCTACATACTGAGTAAATACATGGCAAAAAAAGAATAGTAAATAAAGGAGTGGAATTAAATGAATAGATGGTTGGTGTGATTAATTAATTAATTCATCTTCAAACAAAACTTTTGATCATTTTTAAGTGAACATATTGAAATACATACAAAAATAAATGAATAACAATAAATAAATACAGATTAATGTAATGACCCCAGATTAATAAAGGGACTAAGCCAAAATGAAAATGAATGAATGAATGAATAAAATAAATTTAGAGATAATGATATAAATAAATGGATAAAAATATTAACATGATTTTGTATGATAAATAATAATTAATATGATAAATATTAACATATAATTTAATATTAATATGAAATGTGTACTTTTAAGTAAGGCAAGGCAAGGCAAGTTTATTTATTTAGTGTCAGGGTTCTGCCACTCCTGTCTTGTAAATTCATGTTTTTGGTGGCAGAGTCCAGACACTAGTCATGTCTTGTCCTGTATGTTGTGGTCGGCTCGAGTTTTCTCGGGCCGAGTACTCGTTTTCTGTTCTTGTGTCATTGTATGAGCGGCATTTTTCGTAATGCGGGTGCGCGAGGTCTCGCGCATGGTCTGGATGCGCACTCTTGTCCTGGTGTTTGTGTTTGTTCTGTCGGCAGCGTGGTGTTTCATTCCCAGCGTCTCAGTCTAGTTGATTTCGGTTGACGCTGGGATGAAACATGCACGTTGCATGTGTGAGTGCACGGTAAGTGTTTTCATTTATCGTGTACTCGTGTCTTGCGTTCAGTCTTCTGTTGGTGTTGTGTTTAGCACGCGGTGCATGTTTACATGCGCCACGTGCGTGTCATGTGAACGCGCGGTTAATGAGTTATCTCATTGGCTGCGTGTTCGAGTCTTGTTTTTGTGTGAGCACATGGCTTGTGTTTTGTTTGTCATGTGCTCTCCCGTCATTTGTCTAGTCCCACCCTCCTTGTTAACCCATTATTAGTTTATTATGTTTACCTGTTTGTGTGTTAATTATTTATGCTTATATTCTCCTCATGTCTGCTGTCCTGTGCCAGTTCGTCATCTTATCATCCTCGTCTGATCTTCCCGTCTTATCCTCTTTGATGTCCTGTCGGATCCTGTCTTGTCCTGTTTCCTGCCACCTTGCCCAGTCAAGTTTGTTTGTTTGTTTATTTATTTGTTTTGTTAAAGTTTTCCCCCTCGGGGTAGTTTGTTTTGCCTTTTTGTTTTATTTTTATTATTAATAAACCCATTTTCCCTGCACTTGAGTCCTCGCTCCCTTCCCTCCACCCACATCCCTGACATATAGCACATTTCATACACAGTGGCAATTCAAAGTGCTTTAAATAAACAGGAATAAAAGAGACCAGTGTATAAGAAAATAAAAACAAATAATAACAGTGATAAAAAACAGATAAAAGCAGATTAAAATGTGTTAAAACAGGTTATAAAAGAATGAAAAAGAAAAGAAAGTGCGATATAATAGTGCGATCTGTCGGACGTAGCACAGTGCTCATTCAGTAAAGGCACAGCTAAACAGATCTTGATTTGAATGTGCCTAATGTTGGAGCACATCTGATCATTTCTGAAAGCTGATTCCAGCAGCGGGGGGCATTGTAGCTAAAAACAGATTCACCCCGCTTTGAATGAAGTCTTGGAATTTCTAGTTTATATGATCCTAAAGATCTGAGGGATCTGTTAGGTTTGTATTCTGTGAGCATATCTGTAATGTATTGAGGTCCTAGGCCATTTAGTGATCTATAGACATGTAGTAATACTTTAAAATCTATTCTGAATGTAACTGGGAGCCAGTGTAAAGACCTGAGGACAGGTGAGATGTGCTCTGATTTTCTGGTTCTGATCAGAATCTTGGCCGCAGCGTTCTGGATGAGCTGCAACTGTCTGACTGTCTTTTTTGGGAAGGCCAATAAGGAGTCTGTTACAGTAATCCACCCTGCTGGTGATAAAAGCATGAACAAGTTTCTCTAAGTCCTCACTTGAGACAAAGCATCTAATTCTTGCAATGTTTTTGATATGATATTATGCTGATTTACTTACTGCTTTGACATATCTACTGAAACTCATATCTGACTCCAGAATCACACCAAGATTCTTGACCTTATTTTTTGTTGTTTGACCCTTAGAGCCGAGGTACCCATTCACCTTGAGAACCTCATCTCTGTTCCCAAATGCAACAACTTCTGTCATTTATTAAAGTATAATAACTAATTAATTTATTGATAATAATTAATATTAATTTGTTTGAACAAAATGGAATAAAACATTTAAATGATAATTTGATGATTGTAACTGAAGGACACTGGACAACGGAGTTGAGGATCCATGTGCAGTAGTCAGTCAGGCAATGGTCAAACACAGGAGCAAACAGGTACATACAAGGAAATCCGGAAGCATATTGAAGTAACAGGCAAATGGTCGATGCAGGCGGCAGACAATATAAACAAGAGAACAAGGCAGGGGTCAAACACGGAGAGACTAAACCAGGAAAACATTTCGTAATGTTACAAGGTTTACACCAACAAGACCCAGCAAAGTGTGTGTCAAACAGAGCAGTATATATAGTCTGTGTAATCAGTCATTGGGCAGCTCCCAGCGCTGTGTGTGTGTGTAATCAACAGAGAACCGGAACAGGTGTGTGAGAGGTGCATGACAGGATATATGTAGTTCTTTTGGTGGCAGATTTGTAGTTCTCCAGCGATCTTGATAATCATAACTGATGATCATTTTAATATTGCACTGCATTAAAAATAAGTTGAATAATTAACAATTAAAACTGCTAAAAACATTTAAATGATAAAATGAAGTATAAAAAATGAATGATGATAAAATAGTTAAAAGACTAAACAAACAAACTGCTGATACAGAAAGCAATTTATCGGTATGATTTATCCTATGGCTTTATCCAAAAAAGCCTTACTCGCTGCAGACGGCAAAGCCAATACTCCAAAAAATGTGTTGAAGACCTACTGTGTGCGTGTGTGTGGTCAAGGCATTCATCGCCTTATAGGGACCAAATGTCAACAAATATAGTGATAAGTAACTTTTGATTTTGCAGGGATAATTTTAGGCTAAAAAATCATCCTGAATGAAATATTTGGAAAATGTCGAAGAAAATGTCAAAGTAACTTGAGTAACTCAGGGTTAGGGTAGGGGAAGAGAATACACAGTCTGTACAGTAAAAAAAATCATTATGTCTATGGGAAAACCCCTATGAAAAACATAAAAACCATATTTTAACCAATGTGTGTGTAAATGATGTTTGTGCGCTCCTCTATGTACGCTGGCATGTCATAATACAGTTGATACTCAGGCTATTAACTTGTTGACACTTTGGGGTCAGTTTGACAGAGGCCTAATGCTCAGTGTGACAGACTGGAACCTCTTCATTATCCCCAATGTAATGGTCTCATCGCTGAGGGCTTTCTTCTCTCTCTCTCTCTCTCTCTCTCTCTCTCTCTCTCTCTCTCTCTCTCTCTCGTTCTCCTCTTTCCTCATTTGCAGCCCGGCTCTCCTTCTTTTCCTTCACCTGTATGTTCCCTCATCCCTCATTCATGTCTGCCCCTCTTGCTCTGCATCCTGTCCTGCTCCTCTGGCCTTCATTATTCACCCTCTATCTTTCATTGCTGTCCTTTGGCTCATCACTTCATCTTTTACTCTCTTTCTTCTCTCTTGCTTGTTTAGTTTTCACCCCTCCTCTGCTCATCTATGCTTTATTCCGTCTGCAGAGTCTGAGAGAATCTCTCAAAACACATCAAGAGGAAGGCAAAAGTTGTTTTTCCGCCTCCAAAATTGTGTAAAAGCTGTTTGGTGGAATTTACAAATTACAGTATGCTAGCTGAGACTTGAGGGGTGCATATTTGTAAATCACTTTAATACTTGGCTTTCTGGAATACTTGATTCTGATTGGCCGATCACGACACTCCAAGTTATATCATGTTAGGGATAAAGTACATCCAGGAGGTTATCACAGAATAAATCTCTTTGTATAAGACTGAAGGGCTTTATTCTATGAAAACAGCCATCCTGGATTTACTTATCCTGCTTATTACACAGCTACATGAAAAATAGACTCAAAAATCAGATGAATAGAGCAAAGACTAACCTATGCATTATTCATTCACAAAATGGCGCCAAACAGTAACAACAAGCAGGTTTACATGAATGTGTATATGGATTTGAATGCATTCACTGACAGTCAAAGTGATTCGAAGTTCCCAGATGAGCCTGTGTTATTTAGCTGTTGTTATCATGAGATAACATACCTTGGAATGTTGGAATGACTGACTAATCAGAATTGAGTATTCAAGACAGCCGTGTGCAATAATTCCATGTAACAACCGCTGAAACTAATAACACTGGGTATACGAATCATCTTGACCTTTAGTGAATGCGTTCATATGCATATTTATAGGCTTATCTGTCGTGCCGCTGCATTCAGCCATTTATTTTTTGTCAGCTTGATGTTTAATTAAAGAGTTAATAAAGTATTATAGGTCAGATCAATGTTTTGTGTCTAATTGTTTCGTTTTGTGGCAAGTAGCTGTGTAATAAGTGGGATAATGTACGTCTTTTTCACTGAATAAAGCCTTTCAGTCTTATTATACAACAGTCTTATGTCGATAAGCCGGGCTTTATTCTGTGAGCAGAACTGACTAGATGTAGCCTACATGTTCCCTTACATAAAACATTATAAAATGAGTTTAGTTAACAAAAGAGGAAGTTCTGGAGTTTTTTTAAAATCATATTTAATAAAAGATTAATATTTGAAAATAAAGGAATTAAATGAATCACACAAATCAATATTGTAGGCAGCATTGATTTGCTGTATGGTGCTGTATGTAAGCTTTTGACTCTTCTAAAGCATAAAAATACCATAATATGTTTGTAGATATTTAGAAATCATGCCAAGTAAACATACTTGTTTATCTGAAAAACAATGCTGATGTCAGTTATTCTGCTTTGAAAATGTGTTTTCCGTGCCGGAACGTCTGTCTTTGTTTTGGTTCTTTTAACCCACCCACTCCCACTTTAGCCAATTATATTTCACCACCCGAGGTTGCCTTGGTGGAAAGCAGCGCATTTCATTCATTCATTCAGAAAGGCTCTCAAAGCATACGTCTGTGACCGAAATGTGACCTCCGGTTGACAGTAGCAGAATCCGAAATGAGACGCAGATTCAGAGTTCCACATGAGGTTATTAATTAGCAAATAGTCTAAATATTACAAACGTAAACATTAGGTGAGCAGGTTACATTGTAACCCCGTGCCCTAACAACACGCCACATGATGAGGTTTGCAGTGATAAGCAATTTGGCTGTTTGCACCAGACACAACATAACAGAAATTTAAATACAGCCATTTACACTTACTGCACTCTAACAAAATGGTAAGATCGGTAACCTAATTAATATACATTAAACCTCTTTAACATTATTAAATGTACATGCTGAATCACTGATATGTGCTGGTTTGCATTATTTCACAGTTCTAAAGTTCAATTTCGAATGGTTTATTAAGATTTGAGGTGAACTGTCTGCTGCTGCTTTTAGTAGTATGCCAATAAATGTCATGTAAAATGGCATTCAAACTCACATTATTAGCATTTAACACTGAATAAAGCACATGAGGTGTACCTGAGGTGATCATTGCCAGTTTTCTTTTATTCAGCTGCAAGAAATAGAAGCTGTTTCTAAAATATATATTTCAAGTGTTGGTTAGGACAAAAATATTACTTCTATCACGTGCCGTTGCTTTTATATAAAACACAATTTAAATCAGCCTTTAGGCTCGATTGATAGGCTCGCTCCTGTTGGTTCTCAATCTGGCAACCTGCGCTTGCGTTTGTTTTGATCCAGGAATGCAATACCTAGTTCAACTACTGGGTGATAAACTTTTTTGCACATATATATAAAACAAATATTCAAACAATAATACAATGATTACAATATTAATTATCATCATCATCATATTGACATGCTATATATATTTCCTAATTATATTGAGCCAAAATGTGTCAAATTGAGCCAAAATGTGTTTTAAAACTGCATGAATCTCAAAATGTACAAATTTTATTTACTTGTTGTTAGGTTGGAGAACAATTAATCTGTACAAGTTAATCCACTGAAAATAAACTAAAAAAAGGTTTGTTTTGATAATCTTTAATCAAAATTGAATCATTTGCTTCCGCTCTGGAATGGCAGTCCTTCTCTGATCATGTCAGTTTGAGGGATTGAGTGAAATATGCTTAGCCACGCCCCTGCAACCATTAGTTTGCTGCAAGTGAATGCCTAAAATAAACCCCGCCCCCCTGCTTAATATTCAGTTTCAGTTGGAAATACATCATCATGCTGAAATAAAAGTCTGCAGCAACTTCTGTTTCACACACATTTGAACTAAAAGTACAGGACTTTTTATTCATTTATTTTCATGATGATTAATTTTAGTATTTATTTAATTGTTGTCATTGCAATTTTTGTCATACACAATTGTCAAAATTGTCAGTCACAGAAGGGAGGCTTTCGGAAGAATTTGTTTTACTTCTCTTAATTTATTCTGATTTAAATCAGTCTTTTATTTCAAGAATTATTTAATATAATGAGATAATTGAATATGATTTTTTATTTTTGTAAATTAGGGTTACAAAATCAATGTCAGTACCATTATGGTAATGATATTTTGGTGGGAAAATGTTCTTAATTGTCATGGAAACAACATCAGAATACTAAAGACTCAATGGTCCGTAAAAATAGGCTTAATTTCCATTTAGCAAAATATGGTTTTGTTTTGCTCTCAGGCTGAAGTGTGATATGGACATGTTTTGGTGATATTTTCCTGCTCATTTTCTTTCTCTCTCTCCGTCTGTGTCTGCGATTTTGACCCGCCTCCGTTTCCACCTTCTTTTCCCTTTCAATTTGTATTCCTCCTCTCCGCGTCCCTCCTCTTCTCTAATTCTCTCCTCTCTTGCCCTCCCTCTATTTTTTCCACTTTATTACTTTCTTCGATTATCCACTCCTATCTTCCCCACTCAATACTTTCATTTCATGCTCCTCTCCTCTAATCTTTCACCCAATTTCTCCCTGGTTCTCTCGTGTCTTCCTGTTTTCTCTGTTTTAGGAGGGCGTCCCGTGTTCTCCTCGGTCTCTCTTTCACAGTCCTCTCAGGTTATTCCCAGCTCATTTTCATCTTTTCTCTCTCTGGCAGCTGCTCGTCACTCTTCACCAGCACAGGGCAAACCACAAGTACATTTCCCCCAGATACTGAAACTATAAAATAATAGATATTGAGGCATTTTTTTTATTTTTATTTAAATTTGATAAATTATGTTTTTATTATTGTAACATCATTTTCAGTTTCAATTTCAATAAAACATGTTTTAAATGTCATTACACAATTTTCAGTCGGATTTATGTATTTTTTATGGAATATTCCATGTTCGTTATAAATAATTAATCATGTATTATATTTTTCATGTTTGTTTGATTTCTCACGATTGCCAAGGCTGTGTTTATTTGGTCCGTCAGAACATTAATATTGGAAAATATCATTTCAATATTAGAACAGTTTGGTTACTTTCCCAACACTTTTGACTGGTTTCCGAATCAATATTAAACAGTAAAAACTTTCAGCGCTAATGCAATTTTGTGTGCCAAAATTAAAATTCTGGGCTGAATCTTGGCTGAAAAGCAAAAATACTGTTTCTCCAAATGATCACTATACTGTATACAGAGAGAGAAGACAGAGAGAGGGAGAAAGAGAGAAAAAAAGAAGTGCTTATCAAATCACTGATTCAGCAGATGGTTTTGGCAGTCTAAAACTGTTCCAGGCTAAGACTAACATTTCTGTTTAGGCAAACTATTCACAAGCAGTTTCTTGAAAACCAAATCATCATTTCAGAATGATTTCTGAAGGGTCATGTGACAAATTCAAATGAGCTAAAAATGCCTTTGTGTCAGCCTAGTGGCGGACTCAAAAACAAGACTACTGTCATATGTTAATGAGAGAGAAATCAATAATGGGCAGGGCTTTCCCCCTCAGAAGACACATACAAACAACCCAGGTTCATTGTGGATATGTACCCCTGTATACATTTCTGGAGAGCACAATTTTTTTTGCAGTTTTTGTTTTCGTGAATCCACCAGAGGCCGCTGTGTGCGCTTTTTGAAATCTCAAATTTCTCTCGCGAATGCCATTCGTGCCTCCTCTTCTCACGTAACCAGAGGCCGCTGTTGACTGACTGAACGACTGACCGACTGACCGATACCCCCACCCACCACCTTCCCTAAACCCAACCGACAGTGTTTTCAAAAGCAATCCAGAAAAAGAAACCGCCTGGTTTTTTAAAGTTCAGATCTCACCACATTGTTTACTTGTTTATTTTATTTTATTTTTTGCCTTCTGTTTTTGTTTTACCTGTTTTCTGGAACTGTTCTCCGCCGGACTTGAACCCCGTCATTGCAGTCAACTCCGCTTCATATCCGCGGCGAATCACTGGGCAAACTGATAACAATGGAAAAGCCATCCACATGAAGGTAAGTGGTCAGCTGGTAAAGTGAAAATGAACAGAAGCCATCGCTGGTGTCATACCACCATGTAGTGTTCGTTTTAAAGATGAAATGCAGCCATACATACCTCTGGCAACATAATTTGCAAGCTCCAGAAATGTAGACGGAGGTACGTATTCACAATGAGCCTGTGTTGCGTAGAAAGGGAGAATGTCAATCAAAGTGTTTTGGCAGACTGTTTTTAATCAAGTGTGATTATAAAAAATGTAATTAATACATTTTTACCATTAGAAGCTTCTTATATTCACAGACTATTGCCACACAACTGTTTAAACCCCCTGTGAAGTGATTTTTGCATAATAGGTCCCCTTTAAAACAGAAAACAAATATTCAACTGTAAAAACAATATTTCACAATATTATTTGCATTCAATCATTTTCTTTTCGGCTTAGTCCCTTTATTCATCAGGGGTCGCCACCGCAGAATGAACCGCCAACTTATCTAGCATATGTTCTACACAGCGGAGGCCCTCCAGCTGCAACCCATCACTGGGAAACACCCATACACTCTCATTCACACACATACACTACGGACAATTTAGTTTACTCAGTGGGCGACAGTGCTACCCACATTATTATTTTTTACTGTATTTTTGAACATTGATTGCAACTTTTTTTTTCCCCTGTTGTGCAGTGGGTAGCACGATCGCCTCACAGCAAGAAGGTCGCTGGTTCGAGCCTCGGCTGGGTCAGTTGGCATTTCTGTGTGGAGTTTGCATGTTCTCCCCGTGTTCGCATGGGTATCCTCCGGTGCTCCGGTTTCCCCCACACTCCAAGGACATGCGGTACAGGTGAATTGGGTAAGCTAAATTGTCCATAGTGTACGTGTGTGAATGAGTGTGTATGGATGTTTCCCAATGATGGGTTGCAGCTGAAAGGGCAGCTGGAAGGGCATCTGCTGCGTAAAACATATGCTGGATAAGTTGGCGGTTCATTTTGCAGTGGCGACCCCAGAATAATAAAGGGACTAAGCCGAAAAAAAAATTAATAAATGAATGAATGAATAAAGTTTTAAAAAATCTAAATTTTGTCACATATATTGTGACCTGCAGAGTATGTAACAATAGAGAACAAAAGAATTATCACAATTCCCATTTGATACCTACTTTAACAGTTTTTCCATAAGAACCTTTCAGCCTCAACAGTTTCTGCTGTTCTGCAATCCAGTGTTTCCCAGGGGAGAAACCAAGCCCAACCTCCTGAACTGACCGGGAAATGCTTTTAACTTGGGAAACCTTTTCACATGCCACAACATGCGCACTTAAGAAAAAAAAATGATGGCATAAACAATTGAAAACATGCTGTCTTGGCACAGCTAATACACTCTCTCATGCGGACACACACACACACACACACACACACACACACGCTTGATCTCTTTTCATCTGTGCTCTATCATTCTGTCATAGCATCCCTCCATCTCTGCAGGAGTGTATTTGCTGATGCCTGCAGACGTAATTTACTACGCCTCATTCCCACATGCTGGCTGACTCACAACTTACTCACGACAAACTTACCTTCAGAAACACAGCTCAGTGTGTGTGTGTGTGGTGGGAATTACTTAAAAGGACAATCTTGTAAATATGTCTCAGTGTGAATGCCGAATTCCTAGAAGCTCTTTAATAACTCAGAAGACATAAGCTCTACTTCACTGAAGAATCGGCTTTGTTTTATCCTGTAATAGTCCTGTAATAGTAAATGTGACAAAAGCTATTCTACAAAAAACTACATTAAACAACATTCTAAACTGAACTGAAAACTTGTTCAAAGCATCTGCCTGTTTATGTTCATGGCGACAGCATTTTTGGGGCCTAATTCAATTCAATTCATGTTTATTTCTATAGTGCTTTAGAATGTAGATTGTGTCAAAGCAGCTCAATATAGAAGTTCTAGTAAATTGAAACTGCATCAGTCCAGTTTTCAGAGTTTAGTTAAGTTCAGTTCAGTGTGGTTTTAATTTCACTGCGGAAAGTCCAAACACTAAAGAGCAAATCCATCGATGCGCAGCTCCACAAGTCCCAAACCAAGCAAGCCAGTGGTGATAGTGTTGAGGAACAAAACTTCACCAACTGACAAAAGTGAAGGAAAAAAACCTTGAGAGAAACAAGGCTCAGTTCGGCACGAACATTTCTCCTCTGGCCTAAAAACATGAACTTTTTGGTTTTTGAAAACAATATCAGTATATCAGTATTTTATGTGCTGTGCATGTGTGAGTGCTTGTGACAACCAAAACAGCAATGGTGGACTACAGGACTGTGTGCGCGTGACATTTTTAGTAATTTTCCTAGTTCAGTTCAGGAATTATTTTGATAATGCTGTCATCTCTAAGCAAAAACTTTCAAAAAAACAGATTTTATTACACATTCTAGTAAACACTTTTCGTGTAAACACCTGAAAGGCCAATTTATGAACACATGTTCATTGTGGAAATGTACCCCTGTCTACATTTCTGGAGATCACAAATTATGTAGCCAGATTTACATCTGGTTGCATTTCGTCTTTAAAATGAATGCTACGGGGCGGTATGACGGCACAGATGGCTTCTGCTGCTTTTCAAGTTACCACTGACCGCTTGTCTCTGTATGGATGGCTTTTCTGGTGTTACCAGTTCGCCCAGTAGCTCACCCCGTACGTCAGCGGACTTGGGACGTGAAGTGAAGTTGACCATGACAAGGGGGTTTGAGTCCGGCGAAGAACGGTTTCAGAAACATAGTGTTTTCAAAAGCACCAATTGACCCGCCCACCCACTTCCCTAAACCCAACCGGCAGTTTTCAAAAGCAATCCAGAAAAAGAAAAGCCCTCGTCTGATTTTTACCACGTTTTCAGATTTTACCACATTCTCACCCTGTTATTTACTTGCTTATTATATTTTTTGGCTTCTGTTTTTATCTTACCCGCTTTGTGGAATCGTTCTTCACCAGACTCGAACCCCGTTGTCATGGTCAACTCCTCTCTGCGTCTAATTAGTGACTATTTTGTACGAATTCATACTAGTTCAGTCGTACGAAAATTATTTTTAAAAGGAGGCGTGGCTCCAAATCCCACCCCTAAACCCACCCGTTATTAAGGGATGAGCAAATCCTACTAAACTGTAGGAATGAGATCGTACATATTCATACAAATTTGCTACTAAATCTAAAAGTTACGAATTGCCATGAGATAATGTTGAACAAACAAATAAACAAACATATTTCTTATTGCTGTCTAGTACAGTAGAAACAACAGCGATATTAAAGAAATCTCATTTGTGATTAGGTGTGTTTGTTTGGGCACATTACCTTGTGTTTTCCCCACACACATATGCTCATCCAGCAGGTACAGCAGCACAGATGGCTTCATCCATCAGCCCAATGTGACTGCTTTACAGACCACACCAGTGAGTTGACGGACACCAGCACTGACCAATCAGAAGCATTGTCCGGCCGCAGTCCTGTCACCTCTTAATACATCATGTGACGGTCCGTCTGGCTGTCCTGTAAATGTGTACATCAGGACGGGTGACAGTCTCACGGCCCTGCGGTAAAAACCTCGCGGCAGTGATGGATGTGGAGTCCAGAGAGAACATCAATCAAAAGCACAACAGGAAACAGCAGTTCAGCCTGACATGGGTTTTTGTGAAACAAGACTCTAATTAGAGGATGCGATTCAGGAGATTTCACATCACTCGCTGCCAGAAATTACTTTCTGGATCAGGAGATTTGCTTTGTTTTCTAGTTAAAATACTGTGAAGATATATTTATAGACTGTAAAATGTTTTTTGAAAGAACCTACTTAAGCTTGCCAAAAAGCTGAATTTGTTTCATAAACACTGTAAAAAGCATTCTACTACTACAATTTTAAAAATGAATATACCTTTTTTGTTGTGCATCATTACTCCAGTTTTTGGTAATGCTTTAGAAATCATTTTGATGGGGGGGGATACTGCAAAAAGCTGTTTAATATTTTTGTGGAAAGTGATACTTTCAACACAGGCTCACTCTGAAAATGTACCTCTATATATGTAATGCCAAATACATATATATTGTTTTCGCGAATCCGCCATAGACCACTGACTACCATAGACTACGAGTGCCATTCACGCCTGCTCTTCTCGCGCAAATCCACCAGAGGCCGCTGTCGACTGACTGACGGACCAATCGACTGACCCACCCACCCACTTCCCTAATCCCCCAACAGTTTTAAAAACCAATCCAGAAAAAGAAAAGCCCTCGCCTTATTTTTACCATGTTTTCAGATTTTACCACATTCTCACCCTGTTATTTACTTGTTTATTTTATTTTTTGGCTTCTGTTTTTGTCTTACCCGATTTCTGGAACCGTTCTTCGCTAGACTCAAGCCCCGTTGTCGTGGTCAACTCCTTTCTGTGTCTCAAGTGCGCGGTGAGCTACTGGACAAACTGGTAACAGCGGGAAAGCTGTCCATACCGAGGTGAGCGGTCAGCTGGTAAGGAGCAAAAAGGAACAGCATCATACCGCCCCGTAGCGTTCGTTTTAAAGACGAAATGCAGCCATACGTACTTCTGGCTGCATAATTCGCGCTCTCCAGAAATGTAGACAGGGGTACATATCCACAATGAGCCTGTGTTGATAAATTGGCCTTTCAGGTGTTTACACAAAAAGTGTTTACTAGGATGTGCAATAAAATATGTTTTTTATTTGCATCTTTGAAAGTTTTTGCTTAGAGATGACAGCATTGTCAAAATAATTCCTGATCTGAACTATGAAAATGACAAAAAATGTCACGCGCACACAGTCCTGTAGTGAGCGCATCTGCACGCACAGTGAGGCGAAGACTTTTGGAAGATGGCCTGGTGTCAAGAAGGGCAGCAAAGAAGCCACTTCTCTCCAAAAAAAAACATCAGGGACAGATTAATCTTCTGAAAAAAAAATTTTGGCGAATGGACTGCTGAGGACTGGGGCAAAGTCATATTCTCCAATGAAGCCCCTTTCCGATTGTTTGGGGCATCTGGAAAAAGGCTTGTCCGGAGAAGAAAAGGTGAGCGATACCATCAGTCCTGTGTCATGCCAACAGTAAAGCATCCTGAGACCATTCATGTGTGGGGTTGATTCTCATCCAAGGGAGTGGGCTCACTCACAATTTTGCCCAAAAACACAGCCATGAATAAAGACTGGTACCAAAACACCCTCCAACAGCAACTTCTTCCAACAATCCAACAACAGTTTGGTGAAGAACAATGCATTTTCCAGCACGATGGAGCACCGTGCCATAAGGCAAAAGTGATATCTAAGTGGCTCAGAGACTAAAACATTGAAATTTTGGGTCCATGGCCTGGAAACTCCCCAGAACTTAATCCCATTGAAAACTTGTGGTCAATCCTCAAGAGACGGGTGGACAAACAAAAAAATCACTAATTCTGATAAACTCCAAGTAGTGATTATGAAAGAATGGGTTGCTATCAGTCAGGATTTGGCCCAGAAGTTGATTGAGAGCAAAAAGAAGGGCCAACACTGCAAATACTGACTCTTTGCATAAATGTCATGTAATTGACGATAAAAGCCCTTGAAACGTGAAGTGCTTGTAATTATATTTCAGTACTTCACAGAAACAACTGAAACAAAGATCTAAAAGCAGTTTAGCAGCAAACTTTGTGAAAACTAATATTTGTGTCATTCTCCAAACTTTTGGCCACGACTGTACACTGTAAAAAATGCAGGATTCCACACAATTCCTTCATGTTGTCTAAACACATATCGTTGAGTGAACAAATTAAGTGGATTGAACATAAAACAATTAAGTTGTCTCCCCACTTAACTCATGTTCCAACTCAAGTAAATTAAACAAGCAGCAAAAGTCATTGTTTTTGAGTGTAGGTTATGCATGTCAAATTGATCAAGAAATGTTTCACAGGTGTCCATCCATGTTAAATCAAAGTTCACTTTCACAGGTTATTAATGTTCATAAACAATCACTAAATGATTCATGCCTGTCCAGTTTATATTACCGGTCATTGTTACATGCTAGGCCTCACGGTGGCGCAGTGGGTAGCACGTTCGCCTCACAGCAAGAAGGTCGCTGGTTCGAGCCTTGGCTGGGTCAGTTGGCGTTTCTGTGTGGAGTTTGCATGTTCTCCCTTTGTTGGTGTGGGTTTCCTCCGGGTGCTCCGGTTTCCCCCACAAGTCCAAAGACATGCGGTACAGGTGAATTGGGTACGCTAAATTGTCCGTAGTGTATGTGTGTGAATGAGAGTGTGAGGATGTTTCTCAGTGATGGGTTGCAGCTGGAAGGGCATCCGCTGCGTAAAACATATGCTGGATAAGTTAGCGGTTCATTCCGCTGTGGCGACCCCAGATTAATAAAGGGATTAAGCCCAAATGAAAATGAATGAATGAATGTTACATGCTATTAATGTTTATAACTCATTAAGAGTCATTTATATTTTCACATTTTCAATATTTTCATCTTTTTGTATTTTAACAATGTATAAGTGTCAAATTATATAAACATGTCATATGTGCACATTTGCACTTGATTAGGTAACCGTTTTAAAGCTCTTTCAGACAACAGAGTTGCGTCACGGCCCTATAGGCAAGCTTGTTCAAAGGGCCAAATGAATTGTTCATGCCACCAGAAAACTCACACTCTCAGTAGCTGTTCTTACAACAAGAGAGTGAGAAAACCATAAGACTGAACTCAAAAATATGTCTTCTCTGACACACTTTTGCTTCTCAAGTAAACATAATTCATTTTAACGATGTTAAACTGGAAAAAAAGACAAAAGGCCGATTAAGAAAGTAGCGTTTTACAGTGCAAACGACAGCGAGCAAATAAACCGAGATGGAGCTGTGATATGCTGCCTATGTGTGTTTATGCCCGCTGTACAGCGCCAGCCATATGTCAGCATTCTGTGGTCACATCTGTCGAAGGGGGCACTCGCAGATCGGGAGTGTGTGTGTGCGTGTGTGTGTTTGTGTGTATGAGAAAGCGAGGGAGAACGAGAGAGATTTCCGAGTCCTATACGCCTGCCATATCTCATATTCATGTCTCTTTCTGTCACCTGTTCATTTGTATGGCTGTGACAGATCTCATTATGGCTTTGGCACCGCTTCAGCCTGTCTTGCCAATGCAGCATTTCGGGCTTGAATTTTTTCACCGCGTGCGCTTGTTCTGCATCGCGTGCGCCCGCATCACCAATTACTGCCGTTGTCCGCTGCTACAAACATGACAGAAACAATAGCATTAATTATCTGTACACAGATAGTGCAGTCTGAGCGTGTCGACGGTGACGGCGTCAGTTTCCTGGAGTGTTTTAATTGTCGATTAGCTAACGAGGGCCTAATTAACAGGGAAAAACTCTTAGTTGCAATCTGTCCTGCGAAATGTTAGGAATATTGTCGTGACTGCAGTGTAAGATGCTGATTGGTAACAGTGTACATTTGTCATGAAGGTTATAGGCTAGCTCCTGAAGTTGGGGTTGTTGTTTGTGATAAGGTTAACCTGTTAACAGAATGTTGACATGTAGGTTTAATGTCATTAAAGAGATAGTTCACCCAAAAATGAACATTTCCTGTTAATTTACTCATCCATTTCTTTCTTCATTTGAACATTAAAGGTCCCTTGAAATTAAAATAAAATTTTTTAGACGTTAGTTTCAGTCTGTTAGTTGTAAGATTATCTATAAGCTAGTGTGCTCCAAAACAGTGACAAAACTCACATTTAGAAAATATAAAACTGATAAACATCCAGAGCTTGAAGTTTGTCACTGGATCAACAATTTTGTCAAGTCACCTCATACTTCAGTTTGTTTCTCATTAAATCTTGACCAATCAAATGCTCTCTATCTGACATGTACCCCCCCCCCCCCCCCCTCAAACACAAATTGGTAAGTTGGTGGTTCATTCCGCTGTGGCGACCCCAGATTAATAAAGGGACTAAGCCGAAATGAAAATGAATGAATGAATAATATGTTTGTAGATATTTAAGAAACATGCTATGTGAACATACTTGTTTATCTGACAAACAATGCTAAAGCCAGTTATTCTCCTTTGAAAATGTGCGTTCGGTGTCAGAATGTCTGTCTTTGTTATGATCTGTCTTACTCCGCCTACCGTCAGTTTACCCAATTACAGTATATTTCTGCAATCCAGGTTGCCTTGTCGAAAAACACTGCATATTTAATTTTAATAATAAAGGCTGCCTTAAAATATGCGGCTCCGGCTGAAAATCTGACCCTTGGAGGACAGTAGCAGACTCCGAAATTAGAAGCAGATTCAGTTATACAAATTCCTGTGAGGTGGTTTTTAAGTGGCAAATAATAGAAATATTACAAATGTAAACATTAGCTGAGCATCTTACCTTGTGAGGCTCGATTGTCAGGCATGCTTGCTCCTGTTGGTGTTGTCAATCTGGCATCCTGCATTTGTGTGGAGTCGTTGGAGGAGGGGTCGTGTGAAAAAAAGCCCTCTCCAATGTTTTTAATTTGGACTACAATACCTAGTCCAACCACTAGTTGTCAATCCAATGCGCACTGTACCTTTAAACATGAGTATCTGTATTTCTAATTGAGTAAAGGATGTGTGCATCTTTGTTAGTTAGCTTGTTACTGACTTGTTTGTGTAAATACTCTCGTTGTGTAATGTTAAATGGACAAATATACATTAAAAAAGTCTAGAGGTGTTGTTTTTTCTATCACTGACTTTAATTGCATTGAAAGTATACATTTTATCAGTTTTTGCTATTCCTGGCTGTCACAGCCCACAACCTTGGCATTGAAAGTGTCATGCATTAATTACACTAAATGAAGGCCTGAAGCTCAAAAAATAAAGCTCACTGTTGCTTATTGACAGTGAAACTGCTCCGAAAGATCAGGGGTTGGGGTTCATTGAGAGCTGGATTGGCAATGTTATTATATTGCATGTGGATTGAATATAATCCGTCCACTTTACTACATGGGCGTTTCACACCTGGCTCAATTGCAGTGCATGCTGCAGAACATGGTGTTTTTTCTCCCTTAGCTTGGTTTGTTTTGGTATACATGAACACAGCAATCACACTTGGATCTGCACCAAAACAATCAGTCCGAGATTACCTGAACACGGTGGTCTTGGCCCACTTCAAATAGCAACTTTGTCACAGTTTTAATCCCTGTTTCTGAAGAAAGTAAATGATCTACAGGTGTGAAATGTCAGACGCATGTACCTAGTTTCCATTGTTCTTGTTAGTTTCCCATTGGTAATTAGCTCACACCTGTTCTGTTTCCCGTGATTATGCTTCCTTGTTTATTGAAGCCCTTCGTTTCCTCACTTCTGAGGCTGCTCTCATTTTTTGTTGAAATGCAGATGTTGTTCTGATTTCTCTATGGATTAGGACGCTATTTTTAGATTTGCATGTATATTTGTTAGCGTAAGTTGTATATGTGTAATCCATAACCCAATGTTTTGTAACATTTCTCTTTCTTTTGTTTGTCTCTTTAATTTAAACATATCTCCCGTCCCTCTCCCATTTACCCTTTTTTTCTCCTGAGAAACTTATGTAATATATCCCAAACCTGGTTATATGAATAATAATTACATTCATATTCTGTCCATGTTGTACATTTGTCAGATCTTGTATAAAATGGATCACCTCATACAACATGCAACATACTGTACATATTTCAAATAATTTGTCAACCTGGCAACCTTAGTTGTTCTGTGCAGTTAGTAGTAATGAAAGGAGAAAATAAAGGTGGTGCTCCAGTTAAGATTTTTTTTTTATATTACAATATATTACAGTATAGTACTGTATTATGTGTCTTTTTTAGGATGAAAAAAGATGACATTTTGAGATGACATTTCCCATGAACATTTTTCAGATGACATTTTCTCATGAACCTTTTATTTGGGTTAAAATTCCAAGATGTAGAATCATTGATTGCTATGTACAGTATCCACAGTGGTGCGGTGACTGACAGCAACACATACTGTAATAAATAACACCAACACATAAAGATGCAGAATTCGTAGCGGATGTTTCTGGAATGAACACGTCTCGCGGGAAGGTACCACAGATACTGACTGTCACTAGAGGGCAGTTAACACCTCATATCAGCCGTTCATCAGGACTACATGCCCCACAATGGTTTGCACCTCACACCTGATTCACATGAACTTGATGACACAAACTCCTGCAGCCAATTTGCACATATAAGCACCACTTTCATAGACATACATTGGTTTTCCTGTGTTTTTCCTTGTTTTTGTGTTGTTTGGATCATTGATTGTTTGCCACCAGCTCAGACCTCCGCCTGTTTATTGGAAAACTCTTTTGGAAAAACTACCTGTGTGTTACTTATTTGCTCCTGCCTTGACCCCTGCCTGCTGAACATCCACCTTTTAATTAAATGCTGCATTTGGAATGTTACCTCAGTTTCCATGTCATAATTCATAACCACAATGATGAACAAGAAAACTTGTTGGGTTGGCATTACTATATAACTTCTGCTATAAATGTGCCTAACAACATGCGTTATACGTTGAGTCAGAGATCAACCAAGAAGTTCTCTAGAACATGCATTCGGGAGCCACTGGAAGTCAAAAATTAGAGTTTGTAATTTAAAGTATTGAAATATTTTAGTCACAAATACACAACAATACACTTCAAAAGAAACGTGTTAACCCCCTCCCGGCATATGAGATAGTTTGGTAACACTTTATTTGAAGGGGTGTTCATAAGACCATCATTAAACCTTTATAATCTTGACATGACACTTGACACAAATGTGAATGAGATTTTATTCATGCTTATAACAATTGTCATAGACTTTTGTGAGAGTATGCGCGAGTATAATCTTGTTGTCATTTCTTTTTTTGACACTTATTAAAACAATGTTAAAAATGTGAATAGGATTTTTTATGCATGCTTATTACAACTGTCATAGATTATTGTGTATGTGCGTATAATCCTGTTGTCAGCTCCTTTTTTGACACTTATTAAAACAATGATAAAAATGTGAATGGGATTTTATGCATGCTTATAATAACTGTTTAAAACAAATGCTATGGGGCGGTATGACGCTGTTCTTTTTTTCGCGCTTACCAGCTGACCGCTTACCTCCGTATAGACAGCTTTCTCGCTGTTACCAGTTTGTCCAGTTAGCTCGCCATGTAAGTCGGCTGACTTAAGACGCAGAGAGGAGTTGACCACGACAACGGCGTGAACAGTTCTGGCGATGAACGGTTCTGGCAAAGAACAGTTCCAGAAAGCGGGTAAGACAAAAACAGAAGCCAAAAAATAACATAAACAAGTAAATAACTGTGAGAATGTGGTAAAATCTAAAAACGTGGTAAAAAAATCAGACGAGGGCTTTTCTTTTTCTGGATTGCTTTTTAAAACTGTCGGTTGGGTTTAGGGAAGTGGGTGAGCGGGTCAATCGGTGCTTTTGAAAACACTATTGGTTGGGGTTAGGGAAGGAGGTGGGTGGGTTAGTCGATCGGTCAGTCAGTCGACAGCGGCCTCTGGTGGATTTATGTGAGAAGAGCAAGTGCGAATGACGCTCACGAGAGGAACTTGAGATCTCAAAAAGCATACACAACGGCCTCTGGTGGATTCGTGAAAACAAAAACTGCAAAAAAACGTACCTCCTGGGATGTATTTGGTGCTCTCCAGAAATGTATATAGCGGTACGTTTTCAGAATGAGCCTGGGTTGACTATTCCTTTAAGTCATTATTTAATTATTGGTTTGACAAACTTTCACTGGATTGTCTATGCTTTACACAACAGATTTACAGACTTATCCAATGTAGATCATTACATTAATTGAAAAAAAAAAGTAGTATTGGTCTTGTTTAGTGTATTTAAGAACAGAGTTGAGACCAATTATCCTTCAAGCACTAAAAGAATCATTAACGCAATCGTTAAGAAACCGTAACCATTAAGTGGACTCCCAACCAGAAACATTCAATTCCCCTTGATTCCCATCCCTAACATTAATGCTGGGTAAAAATAATCCCTGACTTGGTTTTTGGGAAATGTTGTGAAGTGCAGTGTGTGGTAATGTGTGCGTTAAGGTAATGGCTGTTAACGCAGCGTTCTGCATTGTGAGGAGCGCATTTGATAATGTCAGACGGATAATGTATGAAGTGTCAGGGAAGATGATTTGCTCTCTTCTCATCCCTTCGTGCTGCATATGGCCCTTATTGATTAAGATTAAACCCTCATCCTTTCTGCTTATTAAAATATTGATCAGGGAGCAGAGAGCAGCCGACGGGGGAGTCCAAAATGGAACTGGTATGTGTGTGTGTGTTCGAGAGAGATTTTTGTGGGAGTATGCGCCTATAATCCTCTTGTCAGCTCCTTTTTTTGTCGTTGAACAATAAAATGGTACAATGACACTTATTAAAACGATGTTATTAATTGTACAGTGAAAGCTAAACAGATGGGCATGACAGTGATAAACAATGCAGCATGTGTTTGTGTCTGGAGACAAGTTAAAGTCTGTTGCTGAGAGGATGTGTGTATGTTAATGCGTTATTGTGTGTTTAATGTCACTTACAAAACAGTACTACAGTATTAGGATAGTTTTCTGACAGCATACCATGGTAATGTTGTGAAAAGATAACAATATTTGTGTGTTTGAGGTGTAATTGTGTGTTTAATGTCACTTACAAAACAGTACTACACTATAAGGATAGTTTTCTGAAAGCATACCATGGTAATGTTATGAAAAGATTAAAAATGTTTTGCGATTTTGTGTGTTTGAGATGTGATTGTGTGTTTAATGTCACTTACAAAACAGTATTAGGACAGTTTTCTGAAACTATACCATGGTAAAGTCTTATCACTTACCAGATAAGACTAAAATGCTAACTTTTTTGGATTTGGCACAACATTAAAGTGCGACGACTTATGAGAATAACATCATGTTTTTACTTCATTGCATCAATCGACTGTTTAAAATAACTTTGTGAACTGATGTGCATTCTGTTGGATCAGATTAAGTCTCCATGTCACTTAAATCAGATTCAGCCCAGGACGCTAGATCCTGTCAGAATACCTTAGGAGAGCTGTCAAATACCCAAAACCTGTCTGTTAACAGCAAGTCTCGTCTGGAACCCAAAACTGTGTAACAGTCTTCTATCAGCCAAAAAGTTGACTGAGAAAACCCAGAGAAGAGATGAAGTTGCTAAAAATGAGCAGAATTAATTGAATAATCCTGGTTGTAAATGTTTAGTGCTCAAGCTTCTCCTGACTAAAATTTATTCAGCCAGCATGCATGAATAGGGATCAAGAGTACACTGTAAAATGCAAAACTGGCAATTTTGCTCGCAAGTAAGACTGTAAATTTACAAGCTCACTGTAAATTGATAATTACAATTGTAATGTAAAAATACAGCACAATTGTAATTATTTATTTACAGTGAGCTTGTAAATTTACAGTCTTACTTGCGAGCAAAATTGCCAGTAAGTTACTGTAAATTTGACAGTAATTTTTTTTTACAGTGTATCATCAAACCTAACTGTATCCAAAACAAAATGTTCTGATGATGCAATAGTTGCAACTATGGCATCTGAAAAGGGCTATTCTTTGTGCATAATCTCACTTCCGACTTGTCACATATTGATGTTTGGTCAGGACCTCTTCTCATCACATTTTGATGTCACTCGCTGTCATTTGACGACACACAGGTTGCTTTAAATGAGAAACCTTTGTTGTCAATATGCTGACGTGAAAGACATTGGCAATTTTATGATTAAATTACATTTTGAGTAATATTATTGTCCTTATTGGGGTGTGAGTTTTACTAAAGTAAACAGTCAAAACTATTTTATTTACATCACGAACACATTTACCCAGCTCCTAGCACTAAACCTAACCATAAAACTATTTATCAATATAAAAGACAGGATATAGCAGGTAGATACAGCAGTTTATTCAAAAGATAGGATTATTGTAAGTCTTCAGAGGCCATGCTAGTTATTTCTGTGAGGAACTGACGTGATCGGTTGTCAAATGCTACTGGCTCCCTCTGTGTCTCGTGACCGATTGCATCACGATAATGTGCTGGAACATCTTTTTGAATCAGAGAATATCAGTGAGTTTTATCAACAGAAAATGTGTGTAGTGTTTCGCACTAAATGTGTTACAGAATTGTAAATGACGTGCAAAGTTGATCATGTGGTTACACTGTGTTTAATGTATGCTACAAGAATTTTTGGTATTGAGGCTTTGGTCTAACCATTCGGTTTAAGTGTGTGAGCAATAAGCAAAAACTGTAATTGCAACATGAAAATGTTTTGGCTAAGGACTAGAATTGATATTGGGCCAAAATGCAAAACTTACACCCCAAATCTCCAAAACCATGAGCTATTTCTCAGCCATGAACTCAATTGTTTTCAGTTGCATAAACCCCCTTTTTTTAAAAAACACTACACACAATTTTCTTCCTAAAACACAAAGATCTAACTGGAACTGACCTGCTTTATTTTTCCAAAAACAACACCTCAAATGTTACACTTGTTCACCAGATCACACACACACACACACACACATACACTGCTCAAATGTGGAAACAGCCCAGCTCTGGCCCACACAATCAGCTTTTGCATGGCCCACATGCTGCAGTGTATTACGGTACATGACTGAACCAAGTCTGGCTTCCAGACAAGGGCCAAACATGGACCATATCTGGGCCAAGTCTCAGCCAAGTTAATAACCCATAACTGGGCCTGAACTGGCTCAGATATGTGGGTGTGTCACGACTGCAATTAAAATGAATAAACCCATGAAGCATTGCGCTTTAGGTGTGCTATGGGCGTGCTTTTTCAAAGTGACCTGATTGGTAGAATGTTTTTCTTTATTCGAAAATAATAAAAATGTATTTTAAATGTGTGTCAAGATAGGCCCACATATTAATTTTTAACAACTGGGCCAAATACTGCATTTTACATCTGGCCCAAGTATTGTGTGTCCCCTTAAAGACGGTGCCACCTCTGCCATGTTTGGCCCACATGCTGAATGCCAGTGCAGAATGAATGCCTGCTGTGCCAGCTTTATGCCAAATCTAGGCCAAAATTCTTTGCTACCTGGATCAAATTTTTTAACTGATCACTAACTGCTTTACTCTAGTACAGGCCTATCAATAGGTCAAAGGCTGTTTTGGTCCAAAAAAAAAATGGTTTACCACCCATTCACAATTTGTAGTTTTGAATGTACCCCATATTCACCTTTTCTAAATCCTAAATTCTAAATTCCACTAAAAAGGTGTAGGGGAATTCTTCTCAGCCTGGCTCTGGAAAGTGTATGATGGCCAACCCTACGCCTGCATGGCGCTGTTTTGAGAATTGTGTGTAGAGTTTTAAAAAAAGGTGACACTGTTTTGAAAATGTGTGTAAGCAGTTGGAAAAACTGTAAGTTAACTTAATAGTTTAATATAAGTGGATTGAACTAAAAACAATTAATTTAAAACTCAAGAATTGTGTTAATTCAAGTAGTTTGAACAAGCAGCAAAAGTATTTTTTAAATGTGTGTGTGTGTGTGTGTGTGTGTGTGTGTGTGTGTG
>CAIGQW010054354.1:4640392-4658042 GCA_903798125.1 Danio choprae
TACTACTACTACTACTACTACTACTACTACTACTACTACTACTACTAATAATAATAATAATAATAATAATAATAATAATAATGTACTTGGGCCTCACAGTGGCGCAGTGGGTAGCACGTTCGCCTCACAGCAAGAAGGTCGCTGGTTTGAGCCTCGGCTGGGTCAGTTGGCATTTCTGTGTGGAGTTTGCATGTTCTCCCTGTGTTGGCGTGGGTTTCCTCCGGGTGCTCCGGTTTCCCCCACAAGTCCAAATACATGCGTTATAGGTGAATTGGGTAGGCTAAATTGTCCATAGTGTATGAGTGTGAATGGGTCTGTATGGATGTTTCCCAGAGATGGGTTGCAGCTGGAAGGGCATCCGCTGCGTAAAACATATGCTGGATAAGTTGGCGGTTCATTCCGCTGTGGCGACCCCAGATTAATAAAGGGACTAAGCCGAAATGAAAATGAATGAATGAATGAATAATGTACTTGGATTATTATTATTGTATTAAAACCAAAATACAATACTGATCCTGTTTCCCTAGCATTGGAAAAATAATAATAATAGTAATAATAATGATAATAATAATAAGAATAATAGTATTTAACAGCACAGAAAACAAAAGGGAAGTACCTAGTGTTATTCAGTGAAATAAGCTACTATTAAAGGGATGATGCAGAGACATAGTAAAAAACAGAGGTAAAAAGAGCAAACAGTCGCTCACGTCAATCTACCATCAAAACATTCTTGATTTAGGACACGCAACACAATGACAGACAATGACAAATCAAGAGCGGCTAACACTCCTGTTGTCAGTGATAATGTGACTTAAATAATCAGCAGATTTGGTAGTCCGGACCCCAATAGGGCTCATAATCTAATCACCTTCCTCTTGAGTGAAACCCACAAACATACACTAGGTGGGCCGCTCATTTTTTAAAGTAAAGTCAACTAATCGCTTTTTACAGCGTATGTTTGAAAGGAATTGAATGGTAGGAATTTAATAGAAATAACATTAATATGACCTAAAATGTATTTATTTATGATTAATTATTAATTCACTCATTTTCCTTTGGCTTGATCCCTTATTTATTAGGGGTCGCCACAGCGGAATGAATTGCCGACTATTTCAGCATATGTTTATTCCAGCCACAACCCAGTACTGGGAAACACCCATACATTCTAACATTCATAAAATACTATGGCCAATTTAGTTTAATCCCATTCACCTATAGCGCATGTCTTTGGACTGTGGGGCAAACTGGAGCACCTGGAGGAAACCTACGCCAACACAGGGAGAACGTGCAGACTCCACACAGAAATGCCAACTGGCCCAGCCGAGACTCAAACCAATCTTGCTGTGAGGCGACAGTGCTAACCACTGAGCCACCGTGCCCTATTATGATTAATTAAAAGTTTGTCATATCAAATGCCGTTCCATTTTAGAATAAGGTGTATTTTGAGGTCTGGTAGATCAAGAACTTTTTAAAGTCCCAGTGTTGAACTATGATCTGTCCTGTTATAGACAGGTTTGACTCAGTTATCCTCAGAGGCAGAGAAAACTGGGTGTAAAATTGATATCAAATCAATCACAATTGAATCCAAAAACCTTGAAGGCATCTTTGTTATTGGTTTCAGTGAGGCACAGCTACTGCGTCCTGCTTTTCTGATGGAAATTCTACCTGAGTGTGCTTTAAATCTGATGAAAACTCACTTTGGAGACAAGCTTGTTTGTAAAATGGAAAGTAAAGTTTGTGAATATATTGCATCTATAGCAACTACAATTAAAATATGCTGTATGTGAGTCTGTTGTGTCCATGTGCTTTTGTTGTCGTCAGGTGATTCCTTTGTTCTGTTTTCCCGCTGTTTTCTAATGTTAATTTGTTTCACCTGTGTTCATCCCCTGTGTCTTACCAGTTCATCATTACCCCTGTGTATTTATACCCCTCTGTTTGTGTCCTTTGTGGTCCGGTATTGTATTGTCTCAGCCTCGATGTCATGTCCACATTGATGTCATGTCAAGTTAACATGTTTATTAAGCAAGGATGCATTACGTTTTTTTCAAAAGTAGTGTAATAAAATTTATAATGCGATTAAAAACTTGTTACAAATAAATGCTTTCTGTTTTTTTTATTATAATCACAGAATCATGCAAAAAGTGAGTTAAGATTTCCAAAATATTAAGCATATTAAAATGTGGGTCATGTGACACTGAAAGCTAGAGTTGATAACCAACACAGAAATACAGGAATGATTTTTTTTAAATATCTATTTTAAACTGTAACAAGATTTCAAATGACTAGTTTTCACTATATTTTTGCAGAACAGACTGACAGGCATTTGAATGTTATTGCATTTTTATCATTTTACTCTCTTTTCACTGTGAGATAAGACTATAGTCACTTTTTCAACTTTATGTAAAAACAGAAGTAGAAGTAAACATATGCAGGGTTCCCACCAGTCATGGAATTTCTGGAATATCATGGAATTTTAAAAGGTCTATTCCAAAAATTAAATGTCCCGTGAAGTGTTTTTATTCTATATTTGAGTTATCTCAACTGAAACATGAAGACAAGGTGGGATGTAAAGCACCTCCCCTTTTAAAAAAAACAACAACAACAGCCAATAGCCTTTGATTTTTATCACACCATTGGAAGTGATCTGGATTAAGCGCATCACATTAAAATAAATTACAAGTATCTTGTATCTTGGAACATGTTAGACACTAGAAAGCATTTGATTGGTCAAGATTTGATGAGTAACTGAAGTATGAGGTGATTAAAAAAATAAATATAAAGATCAATTATGCATTTAGGCCAAAGTGACAAACTGCCAGCTTTGAATGTTTATATCTTCTTAATGCAAATTTTGTCTGTTTTGTAACACACTAGACTATAGATATAGACATACTGATACTAACATCTATAAAACCTAATTTTAATTTCACAAGACCTTAAACAGTCAGGGAATTTTTGTTTATTTGTCATGGAATATCAGGGATTTTTGTTTGTCACTTTTATTGTATTGTCTTATTCTGTACTGTCTTTTTGCTCCATTTTATTCCTTTCTTGCTCAAGAAATGGCAATCACTTAAGTCAAATGCAGTCACCAGACTCTAGCTAAGACAAAAATTCCAGGATAATATAAAATTTAAGAGCTTCAGCTTCAAAACAACCGCGTCAAAGACTGGGTGTTTACAGAAGGCAACAGAAAAGTTAAAAGTAAAGTTTGTTAAACTGCTATTGATCACTTCGCAACCATGCAAACAATAAAGTACCTCCAAATTTTTATACAACCCCAAATCAGAAAAAGTTGGCACAGTATGAAAAACACAAATAAAAAAGAAAGAAGTGATTTCTGAATGATTCTTGCAACACATTTAAAAAATGTTGGAACAGTAAGACAATTACCACTTTTTAATGTTGCCATTCATTTTCACAACACTTAAAAGACGTTTAGGGACTGAAGACACCAAGTGATAAAATGTTCCAGGTGTAATTTTGTCCCATTCTTCCTACAAAGTCTTTGTTTTGCGCTTCAAAATGCGCCCCACGTTCTCTATTGGAGACAGACTGCAGGCAGGCCAGTCAAGTACCTGTATTCTCTTCCTCCGCAGCCAGGACTTTGTAATGTGTGCAGAATGTGGTTTTGCAATGTCTTGTTGAAATATGCATGGGCATCCCTGAAAAAGAAGGCAGCATATTGTGCTCCAAAATCTCAATGTAATTTTTTTTAGCATTAATAGTGCCATCACAGCAGTACAAGTTACTTTTGCAAAGGGCACTGACACACCCCCATACCATGACAGACCCTGGCTTTTGGACTTGTTGCTGGTAACAGTTTGGATGATCCTTTTCTTCTTTCATTCATTTCTCCCAAAAATACATGAAATACTGATTCATCTGACCACAGTACACGTTTCCACTGTGGGATGGTCCATCCCAGATGCCTCCGAGCCCTTCTGGACACTGTTAACATAGGGCTTCCTTTTGCCACAGTACAGTTTTAACTAGCATTTATGTATAAATTGCTTCTAAATTGCTCCTGTCCCAACTTTTCTTGGAATGTGTTGCAGGTCTGAATGACAGGAAAGGGTGTATATTTACATAAGAAATGTTGACCAGACAAAACATGAAATATTTTTGTGTTCAAATTGTCTGCACTGAAATACAAGTCAAAGTAAATTTGGAAATTACTACTTTCTCTTTTTTTATTTCAGCTTTCCTTACTGTCCCAACTTTTTCTGATTTGGGGTTATAAAAATCGGAGGTAAATTATCAATTATTGTTCTTAAAACAATATTAAAGTCATGGAAAATTATATTCAAGCTAAAATCAATTAAATATTATGTAAGTCTGAAATTGATATTTGGCTTAAAGTGGGAACCCTGTATATATATCTGGGGTTTTTTTTGTTTTTTTTTTACTGTGCCAGTTTGTGTGCGTAAGGTAGTAAGGTGTTTTATTTGTGTGTGTGTGCAATTGTGCATGTGTGAAAAAGAGCACTAGAGAGGTGTTTTGTGCTCAGGCAGGTGTGTAATAGGTGGATGAAAGCATCATGTTACATACACCTTTACACACGATCACCGCTGACCTGAGTGAGAGAGAGAGAGAGAGAGAGCGAGAGAGAGAGAGAATGAAGGGATGCGGATCACAAGGGATAGCGGAGGGAGGAGCTGATGTGCTGATAGAGAGATGCTCTTAGTAGAATTGTTATTTCAGATTGATGTGTTGAATAAATAAAGTGCTTCATCCTTCCCTCTCCCACTCGCTTCATCCAGCCGATGAGTGGTATCAATCTCTCCTCCAGAGTAATGAAATACTCTCTCCCATCATTTCACACACACACACACACACACACACACACACACACACACACACACACACACACACACACACACACACACACACACGCGCATGTATCTTTTGGTTCAAGTTCAATCTGATTATGGGCTGTCTAAATATTTTGCCCCACAGAGATATGATATGAAGATGTCTGTCTTCAGGAGCCAGAGAGAAAGAGCATGAAGAAAGGAGGAGTAATGATGCTCGGTGAGTGATAAAAAGAGACTCAACATCGCCCCTGAGGACACACACACCCACACACTCACTCAGATATTGACTTTTACTACCTAACAGAAAAATTGACACAAAAACATTATTGTCACAAGCCTCTCAGCAATAACCGTTAAGATCCTCACTTGCATAAACGCACAAGCACACACATATGTTGGGATTTCATGTTTTATACACTGTAAAACATTTTTTTGCTGCCTAATGTTTTTTTTAGATGAATCAAAGAAACTTTTCAAGTCATTTCAACTTACATCATTCAAACTGACAAAAAATATTAAGTTAAACTTAATTCATTCATTAATTTTCCTTCGGCATAGTCCCTTATTTATCAGAGATCACCACAGCGGAATGAGGGTGGCTTAATTGTTTTATGTATCTACTTAAATTTGTAAAAACTTATAACTTATCTTAATTCCTTCATGTTGTCCCAACACAAATCGATTGATTGGAATCCAGCGTTTTTACGTTAGATTTTGCTGTATTTGGCTTAACTGTTCTTTGGTGGCTCGCCAATGTATTAGATTACTCTAATACATAAACCCAGGGTCATTCTGATTACGTACCCCTATATATATTTTTGAAGAGTGCCAAAAACGTCCCAGGAGCTACTTTTTTTGCAGTTTTTTTTTTTGCGAATTCGTCAGAGGCCGCTGTGTACGCTTTTTGTGACCTCAGATTTCTCTTGCGAGTGCAATGTCCACCTGCTCTTCTCTTCTCCACTGTCGACTGACTGTCTACTGACTGACTGACTGATCGACCGATATCCCTACCCACCCCATTCCCTAAACCCAACCGATAGTGTTTTTAAAAGCATCGATTGACCAGCATACCATACCATACCGCCCGGTAGCGTTCGTTTTAAAGACGAAATGCAGCCATATGTTCCTCTGGCTATATAATTTGCGATCTCCAGAAATGTATATAGGGCCACGTTTTCAGAATGAACCTATGTTGCACATAAAATAAGTAAGCTGACCAAAGTCCTTAAGAGGAGAAGACTTTATTGAAGACAGTGAATCCACCCCCACCTCACTGTAGATAACCCAAATTGTTTGGTTAGGTCACAACTCTTGACTTCCTATAGGCCATTTGGTTCACACCTTTTCAGATGCAGATATTTGTTTGCTTATGAAACAAGCCAAACAATCTGTCAATTAATAGACAAATTTGACATATTTACATTCCTGGTCCTTTTTTCTTTGCAGCACACATTCCTAAACAGACATATAGACATATTCTGTCTGACAGAAAATATTTTTATTCTGACCAGAGCTAATATACTGTACTGAATCAATCAACTCACGCATTTTTTTTTCATCCATGTTGACTTAAAGTGGTTTGTTGCTGTTCGGCATTTCATCGCAATCTGAAATGATCATTTCAACCGCAAAACCCGCTTATTAGAACTTTCATCAAGTTACACTTTAAAAAAATCTTTCATTCATTCATTCATTTTCTTTTCGCCTTAGTCCCTTTATTAATCTGGGGTCGCCACAGCGGAATGAACCGCCAACTTATCCAGCATATGTTTTACGCAGCGGATGCCCTTCCAGCTGCAACCCATCTCTAGGAAGCATCCACACACACTCATTCACACATATACACTACGGACAATTTAGCTTACCCAATTCACTTATAGTGCATGTCTTTGGACTTGTGGGGGAAACCGGAGCACCCGGAGGAAACCCACGCAAACACAGGGAGAACATGCAAACTCCACACAGAAATGCCAACTGACCCAGCCGAGGCTTGAACCAGCGACCTTCTTGCTGTGAGGCGATCGTGCTACTCACTGCGCCACCGTGCTGCCCCTAAAAAAATCTTTCTGCCTACATTTTTTTAGTTGAATCAAATGAACTTTTCAAGTCATCTCAACTCACAAACTGACATTAAGTTAAACTTTGTATAACAAATTTAGAATTTAGTTGAAACCTGATTAACTGGTTAAAATGAGTTCAAGTAATAAATAAACATTTGTTATTATAACTTTTTGTCAAACAGTTTTTTTCTAGGTACTTTTAGATCACATATGCAAGGTTATTGGACGTGGATGAGCACATCAACACACACAGTCCTCCTTGGCGATGATAACGCACCTATAATAAATCATAAAAAGTTGGAAAAATCCTAAAAAAATTGGGGGCAAACAGGATTTTTTTAAAGTGACACCCCTGACTGTGTGTATACTGTCCTGTTCTGCCAACCCTCACAGAAAAAAAGTCTGCAGTTTTATAATTTTATTATATATAACATTTTGAGTTATTTATGAACCGTTTTCCTCATGGGAACAAAACATAATAATAAAAAAACTGGGCAGCACGGTGGCCCAGTGGTTCGGTGGGTTTCCACAAAGACATGTGCTATTGGTGAATTGGGTAAACAAAATTGGCCGTAGTGTATGAGAGTGTGTGTGAATGAGAGTGTATGGGTGTTTGCCAGTGCTGGGTTGCGGCTGGAAGGACATCTGCTGCCTAAAACATTTGCCAGAACAATTGGCGGTTCATTCCACTGTGGTGACCCCTGATAAATAAGGACTAAGCCGAAGGAAAATGAATGAATGAATAAAAAAAACTGGTATTACTATACTTAAGGGGACATTTGGTACCCACAACATTATGAATACCAGACATGCGCACACATACACACTCTGACAAAACACACACACTAGTTGTTGTGGAGATGAATATAGTTGTGGAGGGTATATAATAATGTTATTGAGTGATTTAGTGTAGACAAGACCCACACACGACAGCAGGAGACCGGAAGTAAAAATGCCATTCATTTTGTTCATAGAGAAATTGATTTTTTGTGATAACACATAAACCTTTCCAGACAGACCAACGGCTCTGGGGGTTATTAATCGATGGTGGTCATCTCTTTAGAAGCCACATCTGCGTGATCTGATCCTTACTTAAAAAAAACAATCATAATAAATACCTTTGAGCCTGCAGAGATCTACCAATTACTGTCGTTTCTGTGGCAAATGAGCTTTTTTCATGATCGAGTATATATTTGTATACTTAAGATCTTAATATTAACATCTAGCATATCAGTATAGCCTATACACATGTATGATTTACGATATTATTGCGTTTGTAAAAAGTGAACATTCAAAGTACACCATGCGACTTCTTTGCTAAAATTAAGAAAGTTTAAATAAGGACTGAATCAATGTTCTAAGCCTCGTTTCTGTCATACACTGAATCGCTGTAAACCTGCTTTTATTTTTATATTAATAAAGTGGTTATATTTGAATTGTGTACAGTATGTTGCCTTGTGGGGCGGCACGGTGGCTCAGTGGGTAGCACTGTTGCCTCCCGATAAGAAGGTCGCTGGATCGAGTCCCAGCTGGGCCAGTTGGCATTTCTGTGTGAGTTTGCATGTTCTCCCCGTGTTCGAGTGGGTTTCCTCCAGGTGCTCCGGTTTCCCCCACAGTCCAAAGACATGCGCTATGTGTAGGTGAATTGAATAAACTAAATTGGCCGTAGTGTATGAGTGTGTGTCAATGTGAGAGTGTATGGGTGTTTCCCAGTACTTAGTTGTGGCTGGAAGGGCATCCGCTGTGTAAAACATATGCTGGAATAGTTGACGGTTCATTCCCCTGTGGATAAAGAAATAAGGGACTAAGCCGAAGGAAAATGAATGAATGAATGAATTTTCAGTACACATTTTTGTACATTTTGTGCATTTCACAGCTTTCCAGTGTGTTGTTTTGTCTTTTGATGGTTAAACAATTGTGCTAAGGCCTCACGGTGGCGCAGTGGGTAGCACGATCGCCTCAGAGCAAGAAGGTCACTGGTTCGCGCCTCGGCTGGGTCATGTTCGCATGGATTTCCTCCAGGTGCTCTGGTTTCCCCCTCAAGTCCAAAGACATGCGGTATAGGTGAATTGGGTAAGCTAAATTGTCCGTAGTGTATGTGTGTGAATGAATGTGTATGGATGTTTTCCAGTGATGGGCTGCGGCTGGAAGGGCATCTGCTGCGTAAAACATATGCTGGATAAGTTGGCGGTTCATTCCGCTGTGGCGACCCCAGATTAATAAAGGGACTAAGGCGAAAAGAAAATGAATGATGAATTGTGTTAATTGTTCTGCTAGTATATGAGACATCAGAACATTACAATAGACACCAAAAGGGTTTGAAAGCTCAAGCATCCAAAAATGTTGCATGGTCTATATTTTATAATAATCTTGTAATTTTCCTTTAACAATGTATGTCAGCTTCTCCAAAGCAAGATTGCTAGTCATTTCTTTAATCCACTGGCTATCTTGGTCTTTGACTTTCTTTCCATTTTAAAGCAATAACACGCTTAGAACAGTAGGCAAAAATGTACAAGGATGACCTACTTCTTAAAGTGTGGTTTTGAACTGAAGGACATTTGATGAACACTTTAATATCATGTGAGGCCACAGGAGAGGATGTGTGAATGTCTGCGAAGCACCAAAGCATGTCCATATTCCATTCATACACACAGTCAAAATAGAATATACACCAGTGATCAAGATATATTGACCAAGGACCAAATTCTATTTAACATTGATTTCTTAATGCAGATATTATTTTTAACAATAAGACATTTGATTTAACCAACAGATAGCAAGTTAGCTTTCTACTAGTAGCGTGAGATCCTTATATAGCATATTATATTGTTCAAACATGTCATTATAGGACATACAAAATTATTATCCCTCCTGTCAATTTTATTAAAAGATTTCCCAAATGATGTTTAACAGAGCAAGGATTTTTTACAGTATTTCCTATAACATTTTTTTCTTGTGGAGAAAGTCTTATTTGTTTTATTTTGGCTAGAATAAAAGCAGTTTTTAGCCCCCTTAAGCAATATTTTTTTTCCGATTGTCTACAGAACAAACCATCCTTATACAATGACTTGCCTAATTACCCTAACTTGCCTAATTAACCTAGTTAAGCCTTTAAATTGCACTTTAAGCTGCTGAATATCTTGAGTAATCTTGAGTAATATCTATTAAAATATTATGTACTGTCATCATGGCAAAGATAAAAGAAATCAGTTATTAGAAATGAGTTATTACACCATCCACTCCCAAATCAACCCTGTCACTTACCGCCTCAACCTACCTCCACACTCACGTATATTCTCAGCCTTTCACGTATCACCCCTTAAGCCTTACATTGACCCTGTTCCTCCTCCTTCCACAGACCCGGAACCGCCTCCCCTTCCAGCACAACCCGAGATCCTGGGAGAAAACATAGCGAAACATAGAGAAAACGAGACGGCTGCATCCAGTACCTGATTGACTGGGAGGGATTTGGTCCCGAGGAGAGGTCATGGACACCACGAGACGACGTCCTAGACCCCACTCTCCTGGAAGAATTCCACCGACATCATCCCAATCGCTCAGCTCCCCGAGGCCGTGGCCGTCCTCGCCGCCGGTCTAGGGTGCCAGAAGTCACCCGTGGAGGGGGGGTACCGTCACACCCTCTGCACGTTCCATCAGCCCCAGTCACCATTCACACTCTCCAGCCACTACACACAGCACACAATCACCTGATTACTAATCACGAACACCTGTACACTTAACAACACTCACCTGCTCCAGCCATCATCCACGCACTATATCAGCTCACCCCACTTGTTCACTCATCGGCTGGAATCGTCATTGGATGGTCATTCTCTCCTTGTGCTCTTCCTGATCATCTTCTGAATCATCTATGTACGAACTCTTCATCGGTAACTCCTGTTACCTGTTTGCTCGAATTTAAGGGAAGTGACTGTTTGCTATCCTAAAGACTGTGTTCACTCGTATTTCCACTCGCACTACGGTGTGAAGATGACTATTGTGTTTTAATAAACACCTCTGCCTTCTGTGACCGTGACAGCAGGTGGTTAATAATTGAGGAAGGCTAATAATTCTGACTTCAACTGTATATTACGCCTTAATTTGTACAGGTATATTTTGGGCAAACTATTATTTAGATTTTCTTTTATGCCAAAAATCATTAGAACAAAGCACATGTTCCAAGAAGATATTTTGTAGGTTACCTACTTAAATACATCAAAGCCTTTTGGTTTGTAATATGCAGTGCTGAGAGCTTAATCTGGGTAAATGTACTGGTGATTTTTATTTTTTTTTTCTCAATATTTAGATTTTTTTTTTTTAAACAGCCAAATTTGGTCCTATCCTAACAGACATTCATCAATCAAAATCCTACATATTCAGTTTTCAGATGATGTATAGTCTCAATTTTTTAAAAAAGATCACACTTAATACTTGTTTTGTGGTCCAGGGTTACACATCATTTTCAACGAGGGACCACATAAATTGGTCCTCATACTAACGTCATCAGCTGTCTGTTGCAAACCTTTGCATTTAAACTTGTAATCGTCTACATGCCTAAGAGCTGCTGCCGTGTGATTAGCAGTTCTGCCAGCTCAGCAGATCTCAACTGGCTTTGCTTTAAGATTTTACATTGGAAAAGAACACGTACTGATAATTTAAAGGAATAAAAGTACAACCACTAATAATTAAACATCACATAATGGTCGCTTGGAACCTGGTCTAATAGTCAAATTGACAGACACACACACACACACACACACACACACACACATGCACACACACGCTGGCACGTGAGCAGATAAGACCTTTGCTAATATGTGTATGGTTTTAGTTAGCTTTAGGTTTGAATCTGCAATATCTCAATATGTTTATTAGTACTTTTGTAGTTCCCCGACTAACTTACTACAGGTACTTTTATAGATTTTCATTTATTCATTCATTTTCTTTTCGGCTTAGTCCCTTTATTAATCTGGGGTCGCCACAGCGGAATGAACCGCCAACTTATCCAGCATATGTTTTACGAAGCGGATGCCCTTCCAGCTACAACCCATCACTGGGAAACATCCATACACATTCATTCACACACATAGACTACAGACAATTTAGTTTACCCAATTTACCTATACCACGTCTTTGGACTTGTGGGGGAAACCGGAGCACCCGGAGGAAACCCACGCCAACACGTGGAGAACATGCAAACTCCACACAGAAATGCCAACTGACCCAGCCGAGGCTTGAACCAGTGACCTTCTTGCTGTGAGGCGATTGTGCTACCCACTGCGCCACCGCGTCACCCTTTTATAGATTTTACCATCTTCCATTTATATACATTCATTCCTTCATTTTCTTTCGGCTTAGTCCATTATTTATCAGGGGTCGCCACCGCCAACTATTCTGAAATATGTTTTACGCAGCAGATGCCCTTCCAGCTGCAACCCAGTACTGGGAAACCAGGAAACCAACCACCCATACACTCCCACATCGACGCACACTCATACACTATGGCCAATTTAGCTCATCCAATTCACCTATAGCGCATGTCTTTGGACTGTGGAGGAAACCGGAGCACCCGGAGGAAACCTACGCCAACACGGGAAGAACATGCAAACTCCACACAGATATGCCAACTGGCCCAGCCAGGACTTGAACCAGCGACCTTTTTGCTGTGAGGTGACAATGCTAGCCACTAAGCTACCTTGCTGCCTCATTTTTATAAAGTGAGACAATATTTTGGAAAAACATTAACAGTAATTCATTTATAGGTACATTTCTCATCCTAAAGGTTGTAGCATATTCCCAGAGGGCAGACTGATTTGCTAAATGTGAGATCTTACCAGTATTTCCATTCATAAATGTACAGTAGACAAATATTTAAGACCAAATATTAACAATAATTCACCTAAATGTGATTTTCTCATTCTAAAGGTTGTAGCACAATCCCAGAAGCCATACTGATTTACAACAGGTGAGATTCTACCAAACATCTCCTTTCAAATGTTTACAGTAGACCAATATTTAAGAAAAATATTTACAGAAATTCACCTAAATGTCAATTTTGTATGCTAATTTGATGTAATTGATGTTAACTTGATGTAATGTAAGTTAAAATGAAACTGTGCAAGTCCAGTTCATTTGAAATAAGTAGTCGGGCCAACTATTTAACGTTGTCAACTAAACATTTTAAGTTGAGAACTTGAGTCTTAAAATTAACTTTAAATAAACTTCAAATTAAGAGAATTAATCTTAATTTAGTCAAAAACTGCACACACACGTTCAGACATAGTTGATTCTTTGCTGTCACTTGGATGTTTAAGCTCTCGTGTAGTTTTGGTAGTTGTGTTGAATGGTTCGTCTACTTTTATCATTAGTTTTTGCAGGGTGAGATTAATTTGTTACATAAAAATGAGTTTGAATACATTGACACACTGTCAAGATACACTGTTAAGGATTTTAGTAAATTACACAGTATTTAACTGCAATATGAACTGTATTTTACTGTAGGACAGTTATGCAGTATGTTACTGTATTTTAAAGTTGCATTGTGAACATTACTGTATGTTTTACAGTAAAGATGCACATACCATTTTGTACATACATATACAGCAAGATAAATGGTACTGTAAATGTAAATACAGTATTTTAGCTGTAATTTCTTTACAGTAAGTTACTGGCGAACTGCTGCCAGTAAGATACTGTAGATTTTACAGCAAATGTTTAACAGTGTTTGATTTTGCTAGCCCTAATATGCAACATTTAGATTTTTAGAATAATCGTATTATTGTTTCCTTGTAGCATTTTTAGACAAACTGACCTCAAACCCTTTTTAATCTCTTTATTAACATTTTTTTATTGTGAAGCCTTTCAGCGTGGTCTTATCAGATTTATCTATTATTCTCAGAACATTTTTATAAATTTGATCCCCACAGGGGCACAAACACACACACAAATTCAGCATTGCGGGATCCTGGCATCATTAATTTCTCTCATTAAGCCTCAATGTATCTAATGAGAGTCTCGGTGTCAACGTGCCTGCTGTGGGAGAATGGCCCTCCACAGACACTTCAATATCACAACAAACCTCTCGCTCATAATCGCGCAAATGTCAGCATCTTAAACAGAAAGCGATTGAAGTTCATCCTCAGCTGCTCGTCAAACGCTCAGTCACGATCCATCTCAAACAGGGCAGGATTGAGGCTGACATTGAGCGATTGTCCAGTATCTGCCACCTGCCTGCAGCTCTGAACCCAATTCACATCTGTGTGAGCCTTTCTTTCTCTCTTCGTGTCACACTCTAATGAGACCGCTAATGACCAACACCTGTCTGACAGCCCGCTCTGATCCGAGATCAGTTTCTTTCGCTCTGTTCTTAAATGGAGAGTTTCTACCGGTGGATCTCGGATCAGTGTGTGCTATTTTGCTATTGGATAGCAGCATGAGCTCAGGTTGACGTTCCGGCTGATTAAACTCTTTTCAGGAGTGTGAGAATGCGCTTTAATGGAAATGGTTTGGAATAAAAGGCGGTGTTTTGTTGCAGACAGTTGTGCTGTGGTTTGGCGTGGAGTTCACATTGCTGATGGAGACCCAGGGGAAGAGCTCTATTCACAGAGGAGGAGATGAGATGGACGGCGTTGCGCTGGATGATGGGAACAGCAGGACGACTGAACTCAGGCACTGTGTGAACGGGTGCCAGGCTAAAGTTTAGTGCTGGTGGGTTGCAGAATAAATATGTGTGTTGGGTGGCTGTCAGTAGGCACGAAACAATGTTTTGTGCCATGTTTATTATGACAAATCCACTAGAGGCCGCTGTAATTTTTTTGTGAATCTCAAATACGTTACTCAGGGTACATTTTGTTGTACATGTATCTAGTGCATGGGTCTGCAACCTTATTTGTTGCACCGACCAGTGTTCGTATTGATAATTTCGTTGTGGACAGGTTGGGGGGGGGGGGGGGTTTGGTTGGTAGTTGTTGTCATGCAACAACAAACTAAATAAAAAAAAATACAACTAACCATAATAGAGAGTAATGTTTGTTTCCCACTCATGCTGCTGTAGCTGATTCTTAAAGCAACATGAACAGATGACGAATGGCGGCGCTGAGTAAGTGCACTGCAACCACGTTTTACCTTGATTTTGCATTGCTATTATATTTTTTTGTGAACCTGAGTGCTCTGCATCACAAATACAACAACTTACAAGGTGGGCTTTCAAGCAAACTGACCACACCAGAAAAGTTCATATGGAGATAAATAGGTGAATAAAGAAAGTACAACCACTAATAATTTAACAACCTAAAATGGTGGCTTGGAACCTGGTCTAATAATAAAATTATATAAACATATACTTGTATACATGGTTTACAGGGACACTCCATAGGCATAATGTATTATATATTGTGAAAACCACTTATTTTAACCTTTGCAAATTTTGAATTTCAAAAGATCCCATTAGGTGGGATGTTTGTCCCTGTAAACCAGTCTAATAGAGTACAACTAAGTCATACCCATGTCATTTATACAGCTTTGTGTGCCTGTAAACCAGGGGTGTTCATACCTGATTTGTACCCTCATAGAAATCAAAATGTTTAGAATTCTAGCAGTGGAGCAGCATGACGCTTTTGGCATCCAGTGTGTGACGTGCATAAATATTGATATTGGTTCTTAAAGGGGAAACTCACAATACAGTGAGAAATTTAGCTTTTTTCATGTGCCAGTACTGGGCCGCGACCTAGTGATTGGGGATGCTTGATCTAGCAAACCACTGACCTAAAGCCAACCAATAGTGTTTTCAAAGGCAAATGTAAGAGAGAGTGCACTGGAACCATGTAGTTTTACCTTGAATTTACATTGCTTTTATCTCTTTTGTGAACCCGAGTGCTCTGCAAGTACAACACGTGCAAAGGGAGCTATTGTGTGAACTGACCACACCAGAAAAGATGTTCATATAGAGATAAATATGTGAGGAAAATTTGTTAAACTACAAATCATAGACACCTTTTACATTTTGTGGTATTTATTTAGTCTTGTGCAAAGAAATCTTTTTAATTGCCGATGATATGCCCCTGTAAATATCATTAGTGTGAAAGGGAACAAATGTTGTTGGCGTCATACTTCCCCATAGCATTCATTTTACCTAGAAACAGTGGTCAAATATATTTTAAATACATTTTTGCAGTTTCATAAAAATGTAGACTGAGGCACGTATTTCCAATGAGCCTGTGCTGGCATCTCTAGCTAGTTCGAAAAGGGAATATTTTGAAAAACTTCTTTTCACATTTGGTATACATAAGAATCATGATCAAAACATGATCATTCTTTAGTAGCTGCTGTTTGTGTTTATTTGTAGAATCGGTCTCTCTTGGTCATGATGCAGAAAGCACTACTAGGCCCATTTGCATTGCGCAAGTTGATCTGTTCATAAGGAAATTCTGAATACTCAGGTTCACTGTGAAATCATGCACTAGAAATTCCCAGAAAAAGTCATTCATGGCCGCTTCCAAGTACAAAGGGCTTGCAGTGGCATTAATGTTCAAAGTCTGATGAGCATATGTCTTCTTCTATTTAAAATAATGGCAGTGATATACTGTAAGTAATTCCACAGTACCTATATCTTTCATCAGGATTTTGGGGGTTTGAGTTTTAGTGGAATAACACTCTGTTAATGGAAACACCTACATTCGACGGTAGCTTTTATTGACATTTAGTAAAAATCACATATGTAATGGAAATGTGTCCGTGCTCTGTAACTGTGTAAGTGGAAAAACAATGTGCTTGCTGAGGCTGGAAGGAAACAAGACAAGTTCAGTTTCATTGTTTGCTCAATAGCCTATCAATTAAGATTCACACATCTGGTCGGATTGTGACATTTGCTACCCCACAATCCCTTTCTGCGTGGTTTGGCATTTGGTGATTAAAAATGGCACATGATGGAGCAGGGGGGTATTCCAGAAATCAGGTTATGTGACAAACCTGCATAGGTTTAAGAATATGAAAGTAGATAACGTCAGCTTTTTTCAGGTCTAATATACCGTGCTCAGCATATATGAGTACACCCCATTTTGAAAATGAATATTTTTATCCATTTCTCAGTGAATATGGGTAATATATATTGGTGCATTTGAACAAAACAAGTTTATTAAACTGATTCATTTATTAAAATAGTATTTCAGTCATAGAACATCTTTAGAAATGGAAAGATAATACATTTAAATTCATGCAAAATATTGCAAAAAACAATTACAAACTACAAAATTTCAACAAAATTGTACATATTTTTTGTTTCTTTTGATTTTTGCTGTTTTTGAAAATTGTATTTAATATTTTTCCCTAACATATAACATATAAATTTGGGTGACAAATTTTTTAACCATTATTGTAAGCTATTGTGTTAGATTAGCTCCAGATTTGTCTTCAGTAATGACTAAACTAATGTATATGCACAAATATAATATTGTAAAGCATCAATTACAGCAAAAAATACACTCTATTTACATTTACAGCACCATTTATCTTGCTGTATATATGTATTTAACATAGTGTTAATCTTTAATATAGTCATTTTCACAGTGCAACTTTAAAATACAGTAACATACTGCATAACTGTCCTACAGTAAAATTCTGTTTATATTACTTAAATACTGTGTAGTTTTAAAAAATTGTTAACAGTGTATGTAAGTTCTCTATAAAACACTATTATAACATAATGTTTTGTTATGTATTTAATTTATTCTTCTTACATAGTGAATCTGCATTGATTTTTAATATTTATTTATTGTA
>CAIGQW010054354.1:4683632-4719375 GCA_903798125.1 Danio choprae
CCTGGTTTTGAGTAACACCAATTCATGTTTACTGTAACTTCAGCAGCTCCAGGCACATGAGTAAGTTTTTAGCGTGGCGCATCAAACCAAAAAACTAGCCTGAGACGTTTGTTTTTTTTAATTACGCTTTTATACCTGCAGATTTGTACGTTAGTCATGTGGCCTTAAATGTCAGCAATAGGCACGAGAGAAAATTGTCCTATGTGCATGGGCCTTTATGTTGACCCAGTTATTTAGTCCAAAAAAGGGAGGCACAGTGGCTCAGTGGTTATCACTGTTGTCAGTTGGCATTTCTGTGTGGAGTTTGCACGTTCTCCCCATGTTCACGTGGGTTTCCTCCAGGTGCTCTGGTTTCCCAAAGACATGCAGTATAAGTGAATTGCATAAACTAAATTGGTCATAGTGTATGGGTGTGTGTGAATGAGTGTGTATGGGTATTTCCCAATACTGCGTAAAATATATGCTGGAATAGTTGCTGGTTTATTCCGCTGTGGCGACCCCTGAAATAGAGACTAAGCCAAAGGAAAATTAAGGAATGAGACTTTATAAAAGTAATACATTATAATACCCTAATGATGATATTGCATCTTTTGGGCAAAGAAAGACATTTTTGAACTGGTTGAACATTAATTATGTGTGGTTTCATACAATTTTGCTGCCACATAGACTACATTTCTTTATATGACGTCTATGTTGGTTTGTTTGTTCAGAGAAGCCAAAGTCAAATTTACACATTTACGGATAAATACTCTGAAATATTATCTAATCTAATCTAAATAATTCATACTTGCAGCTTGCATGTGACCTCTAGCTGCAGCAAAATGACACATCCGCCAAGGAAAGCTCACATGTAAAGATCCAAACAAATGGCCACAAGACAGAATGAAAGAAAAGGGAGAGAAAAAAGGCGACAAAGTCGTGACAGAAGTTTTGTGTGTGTATGTGTGTGAGAACTTCTCATTGTACAGAGGAGGTTTTGAAGTTCCCCATGAGAACCGGCCTGCCTCTTTCTTCCTGTCAGCCCTCCAGATTGTTGTTTTTTCTCCACTGCATTCTTTCCCTCCATCCTGCACAAACGAGTGTCGGGTTGCACTCAGCACCTGTTGGGGGTTGAAAGCATGTGGGATTAGACTGTTCACAGCTAACGAGTTCAAGGACTCCATTACTGTGTCTACAGAAGCAGCCAGACACAGCAGTGGTCGCAGGGCCAGGTGGAGATGTGTGATAGAGACAGAAACTGCTTTCTGGTTGTGTTTGCTGCTGCCCTCATAATGAGCAGAGACATTCACTTCAGAGATTTCCCTTATTTGGAATGACCTGCTGCGTCACATGATTTGGGGTATATGACATCATGTTGTTGTACGAGTATTCATTCATTTTCTTTTCGTCTTGGTCCCTTTATTCATCAGGGGTCGCCACAGCGGAATAAATATGTTTTATGCAGTGGATGCCCTTCCAGCTGCAACCCATCACTGGGAAACACCCATACACTCTCATTCACACACATACACTATGGACAATTTAGCTTACCTACAGTGCATGTCTTTGGACTTGTGGGGGAAACCGGAGCACCCGGAGGAAATGCAAAATCCACACAGAAATGCCAACTGACCCAGCCGAGGCTCGAACCAGCGACCTTCTTGCTGTGAGGCGACAGTGCTACCCACTGAGCCATCCCTATTTATATATATTAAACTAACAAAATCAAATATATAATTCGAATTAAAATATTTATAGTCCCCACACTGAATCAGCAGTCACAGGCAGACAGACAGGGAGAGAGAAAGAGAGAGAGGAGGGAGGGGGGGAGCATGCACGAGAGAGTGCATGTAAATGACATGGGAATATCTAATAGCTCATATTTACTTTGTTCCGCAATGCCTTAGTAAGCTTTTTTTCTGAGATTGGATCATTTGTCTATGAGGAAATTACTAGAAATAATAAACAGGAGAATAAACAGTCAAACTACTTGACAACCAAAAAGTTGTTTGTTTCGATTATTACTTCTTGTTGAATCGCTGAATGCCTCCTCAGTTGTAAGTCGCTTTGGACACAAGTGTCTGCTAAATCAGTGTTTCTCAACCCTGTTTCTGAAGGCACACCAACAGTACACATGTTCAACCTCTTCCTAATCAAACACACCTGAACATCAACTCATCAGAACATAAGAAGCGACTCAGGGTCAGATAAGGGAGACATCCAAAATATGTACTGTTGGTGTGCCTCCAGGAACAGGTATGGGAAACACTGTGCTATATGACTAAATGTAAAAATAAACTTGTAACTCAGATACATCAGAAGTTTTGACAGATCTTGTTCTATGAATATACGTACAGCTACAACAACATATTGGTCACTAATAACCTATTATTTATTTAAATGTTTTACATTTTTTAACATTGCTTCTCCCTTTAAAGTGGAACCCACTTCCAAGACCCGAGATATATACTTTCCCTCATACATTCATATAAATTTGAAACCTAAACCATAACTTTAATGGCATACATGCATAAGTCATTAATTTTCATGGACTTCAGCAGACAGAAAACCGTTCGTTATACTTCTGTTGAGAGTCTAGACTAGACCAAATGCCCTTTCATACTGTACACCCTACAAACACCCTTAAAGGTGCACTTTGCAGGCCTCTATATTGTGCGATTTGAACTCACAGCAAGAGAGAGAGAGGTGACCCCCCTGACGGAAAAAAAAAAATTAAGAGGAAAGGAAGTGAGAGCGATAGATCTGATGTCATCTTGAATTAATGACAAGGAAAGAGTGAGAAAAATGGATGGAAGCAGCACACAAACAGAGTGATGGATGGAGCCGCGCAGAGATAAAAAGCTCAGATATTCGCAAGGTTCCGCAGATGGAGGTGGGGGTGGGAAAGGCAAGAGAAGAGAATGAAACGAAGAGGGGGGAGAAAAAATTAAAGAGGGCAAGAAAAAACAGCAAGACAGAATTTTAGCGCCTGAGGAGATGGCATGAGCGAGCATCAGAGAGAAAGAAAGAAATAGAGAGAGAGAGAGAGAGAGAGAGAGACGCTCTGAAGAAGGAGAGAGTGGCCAGACGAGCGTGACTGTGTGGAGCAGGTGTATTAAACATGCTGATGCCTTTAAAACAGACAACAGACTATAAATTACTGCAGCGCCTGTTATTAGTGCAGCACAAGAGCAGTGAAGTATAGAAAGACTTCAGTTACCACCCTACACCCATACTAATGCACAGAGAGAGAGAACAAGAGTAATTAAACTACTGAAAAGAAAGAAGTGGAGTGGAGAAGTGCTGTTCAGGTGATGGAGGGATGGAGATGGAGAGAGAGAGAGAGAGCAAGAGAGAGAGAGAGAGAGAGAGAGAGAGAGGGGTGATAAAGAAGTAATGAAGGGGACCGAATATGAGAGTGTGCAAACGGCAAGAGCTTAGTGCTCATTAAAAACACAGGCCCCATTAGAGAGCAAACTACCCGTTTGAAAACACACACACACACTCATATACACACACACACCCTGAATGAGTGCAAGAGGCTGAGGAGAAAAGAGAAAACTGAGGAATCTGATTGTAGGACGTTGTCGTACTGTTTGAAACAATGTTGTTTTTTTATTTCCCTGATTAAATCTTTGTCTAGTGTCTGAATTAGCAGTCACCCTTGTACAGTAACAATCACAGATCTCTTTAATATGTCATTTTTTTCTCCTATACAGAGCAAATGGGAAAAAATAGTTCTCACTAAAAGGATCATTCTGTCATTATACACACTGTCAACGTTTTTTGTAAATTACACAGTATTTAACTGTAATATGAACTGTATTTTACTGTTGGGCAGTTATGCAGTATGTTACTGTATTTTAAAGTTGCATGAAAATGACTATATTTTACAGTAAATATATAAATACTATTCTGTAAATGCATACAGCAAGATAAATGGTGCTATAAATGTAAATACAGTATTTTTGCTGTAATTGATTTGCAGTAAGTCACTGGCAATCTGCAGTCAGTAAGTTACTGTAGATTCTACAAGAAATTGTTAACATTGTTGGAAAAAGAAGAATATTCTGGAATAATTTTTCCATATATTGACTGTGGATGAGAACTGAGGTAAAGTTCCTAGTCTTGTGAAGTCATGTGAATGAACAAATTATGAAATGAAATGAAAAAAGGATTGGACGTTGCCATTTTATATACTTTTTTAATGTTATAATCTCCAGTTCATTTTATATTATACATATTATACATTATATTTTAAGACCACAGAAAAAAATAACGTGTATTTTGCCCCTCAGAAGAAACATGGCTGGATTTGGATTAAAGTCTTAAAGTAACTCCCCATTTTTGGGGGGGAAAACAGACTCATTTTACAACTCCCCTAGAGTTTTACCATTTTTGAATCCATTCAGCCGATCTCTGGGTCTGGCAGAAGCCCTTTTAGCGTAGCTTAGCTTAGCTTAGCATAAATCATCAACTCTGTTTAGACCAGGGGTGATGAACCCAGTTTCTGGAGGCCCGCACAGTTTAGTTCCAAACCTGCTCCAACAAACTTACCTGTAGGTTTCAAACAAGCCTGAAGGACTCAACTAGTTGATCAGGTGTGTTTAATTAGGGTTGGAACTAAACTTTAGCGCTACTTTTAGCAGGAAGACCTAATGTCACATCACTCATTACAATCAGTTCTGTAAGATGCATTTGTTTTTATTACAAAACATGTCTTTTCACAAAAAGGCTCATACAGATTCTGATAAGATCAGGGCCTAGATTCTAATAATGTCTCAGTATTTGGTTACATGGTCAGGAAAGATTGTAATCCTTGCTCTTAGACCCCCCCTCCCCTCCCCACTCTCACTCTCTCTCTCTCTCTCTCTCTCTCTCTCTCTCTCTGGTAACTTTACATTTAATCTGAGTACAATTAATATTATATGCTTTTATTATTTCATGTTTTAGCATTTTATACAGTTATTTTGGAACTAATTCAGTTATAACCATAACAAATTATTGTTATTAAATCTATTCTATTTCAAGTATTCTGTGAATTACTTTTGACTTAACATTAACTGTTCTATATTGAAATACAATACAATCACATAATAGCAATGCTGTCCCAAATGTTTAGCTATTAAGACTGCCCTTATTTCCGTTTTTGCTATAAAATTGCAGAGAAATGGTTAGACTAGACATGTACAGTTTTTCATCACCACACGACACAAAGAATTGCCAAATCAAAGTATTTCACTATCATATTCATCTTTCTGGTCTTTAGACCATTAATTAGCATCTCACTCAAAAATGACCAAAGAGTTTAGATAATTATCCAACTTCAAGCTTGACTCTTCTAATTATATTGTGTACTAAGACCAATGGAAAATGAAAAATTGGCTATGCTAATATGGCTAGGAACTAGACTCTCAATCTGGTAAACTAAGCTAAGTTAAGATAATAGTGCTCCTGCCAGATCAGGAGATCGTCTGAATAGATAAAGAGTAGATAAAATGTAAAAATATATGAACTGTTAGATAAAAATGGTTACCTGTTTAACTCTATAGGAGTTGTAAAATGCCTTTTTTAAACAAAAAGGGGTGTTCCTTTATGAAATATCACCAAAAAACTTTTGTTTTATTATTATATCTATCATAGGAGGCCCCACAGTGGCGCAGTGGGTAGCACGTTCGCCTCACAGCAAGAAGATCGCTGGTTCGAGCCTCGGCTGGGTCAGTTGGCGTTTCTGTGTGGAGTTTGCATGTTCTCCCTGTGTTGGCGTGGGTTTCCTCCGGGTGCTCCGGTTTCCCCCACAAGTCCAAAGACATGCGGTATAGGTGAATTGGGTAAGCTAAATTGTCCGTAGTGTATGAGTGTTAATGGGTGTGTATGGATGTTTCCCAGAGATGGGTTGCAGCTGGAAGGGCATCCGCTGCGTAAAACATATGCTGGATAAGTTGGCGGTTCATTCCGCTGTGGCGACCCCAGATTAATAAAGGGACTAAGCCTAAATGAAAATGAATGAATGAATGAATGAATGAATCTATCATAGGCTTGGATTTGTGGATTTTTAGATTTATTTATTCATATTTAACTGACATTGTCATGCGTTTAGAAATTCCATTGCATTGGCAGTGCTGTTGAGGAACAGCGAAAGCACTTCTGAATCCAGACTACTGATGCTGTATCTCTTAATCAGATGTAGGAAGAGTAACAGAAACAGACGGAGCCTCCGAGAGACACAGAGCGACTGCTGGGCAACTGCTGTAATGAAATAAAGATGTTCTGGAATGATGCCTGGCGCTCTGGACACCAGCAGGGATCTTCACAGAACAAACCTCTCACAGGCTGGATCGGGCTGAACCACAGTCGCTATACTCCACGGCCTTCAGCTGTCTTACTGTTAATGCAAGTATACGTGTTTGAATGGAGAAAGGCTGAAACCCCCCAATAAATAGTGTGCCTAGCTTATGTCACGTCACTAATAAAACTGAACAAACATGGTATCAGGGTAATATATTGTAATATATTTAGTGTGGTCTAGCCCATGGAGCGGTACCACATTATCATAACCCTTTAATTGAATTACAGTTGCTTAGTCATGGTGTAGAAAGAAGCAAACAATGATAAATAAGGGTCCATAGGGCAGATTTACTAACAGCTTGAACCAGCACAAACTCTCTTTTGGTGTAAAAAAAAAAAAAATACTGACATAATGGTGACTTATTTTTCAGTTTTGGCTGGACTGTTATTAGGATACATCTCTATCCTCGACAGACATTCAAACTATTGCTTAATTACGAAGAGGCTGATCGGAAGATGAGATTGACTTGATTGAATGCAGAGATAAAGGTAATCACACTCTCTCAGTCCATCTCTTCTGTTCTCTTGCATAACACTAATACTCTAATACTCTCATAAACACTGATCAGGCATAACATTATGACCACATTCCTGATATTGCTTTGGGTCCCCCATTTTGCTACCAAAAGAGCCTGACCCATTGAGGCATGGACTCCACTAGACCACTAAAGATGTGCTTTGGTATTTGGCACCGAGGTGTTTACATGATTTGCTTTCCTTTCATGTTCCCGTTTTACATGTAATTGTACATAGTTCGGTTAACGTCATTACAACACCATTCGACGCTAGTTTTCTCTGACATGGCTTTTTTTATGTTAAAGTTCACCTGCAGTTAATTTCTCATACTATGCGTGCAAACAGACAATGGTGGATACAAATTCTCAGGCAACAGGCCACCTCTGTCATTTCATTTACTAACTTTTCATTCATGCCTCCGCAAGAAACTCGGAGGCACTTCTTAATATCCATTTCTTCCAGAATTCTCAGCATAGTCATCGTTTCCCACTCGCACCAGAAATGTGCTCTCTTGCTTGAAGCCATTTTCATTTGTTTGTCGTCAAACGTCTGACAACTGCCATGTGTGCGTCCTGTCACAAAATGTAATGAAAAGTACTACAAAACGATAATAGTTTAAATTAAGTTGTTTACATGTCTACTATACTTCAATAATACACCTAAAATAGGAATACTCTACATGTCTTAATTCCATTTCTGTTTAGTTTGATTATGACTTTAGTCGGATTAAGTTAATCAAAAATCACTGTTTACATGGTAGACTCTTAATAAGAGTATTGTCTCAATTATATTAATAACAGAGTATTGGTGTCCATGTAAACATACTCATTGTAAAGTTTAAAGGATTGAGTTGGCCTGGCCAGCAACAAATCAAAGCATGTGAACAAAAACTGAAGCGATGTACCCAAGTAAACAATTCAAGTCAAGAAGGAACACAAAGAAGCCGGCAGTAATTTAGCTACAAATCGGGTGGTCGAACTATTCCTTTAATGCATTCAGACAAAAAAGGACAAGGAAAGTTTAGCACAGGGGTGCCCAAACTCGGTCCTCGAGGGCCGGTGTCCTGTATACTTTAGCTCCAACTTCCTTTACCACAGCTGCATGGAAGTTTCTAGTATACTTAGAAAGAGCTGATTAACTGGTTCAGCTGTGTCTAATAGGCCAATTTCACACTTCCGCGTTCGTTACTTCCGGTTATGGCCGCCCCTGGGTAAAGTTTCTTCCGGTAAAAACAATGGCAGCACAGTCGAGGACCAAGGCGTTCTGCTGTGTACCTAAGTGCAGCAATTCGAAACAAAAACCACCGTATTTGAGTTCACGATTTTCCAACAAATGACCATCAAAGACAAAAGTGGGTATATGCTATTAGAAGAGATGAAGGGCCGACGTTTGTTACTTTTATTGAACAAAAAAATAACAAGGACAGTTTAAATTGAAAATACTTCGTTTTTTTAATAATTGTTATTGGTCAAAATAAACATACATCATACAGTTGTTCTGTTGTCCAGTTGTTATTTTACACATTTCATTGTTAGATTTCAAAATTAATACAGAATTGTAAAATTGAAGTGATACATTATGAAAGTTTACAATTACAACAGTACTTTAAAAATAGATAGTTGTAAAACAATATAAAATTAGTTACACATATACATACATATATATACACATATACATCTATCTCTATCTATATCTATCATGGTTACAATTTTAAAGGGTTAGTTCACAGGTGTGAGTAACAAGGCGAGTAATTAGTAATACAATTTGTGTGAATTAACCCTAATGCAGCAATGTTTAAACCATAGATAGATACTAGGCTCTCCACGAGACTCCAAAAACATCTGTAAAAAAAAAACAAAATGTACTTTAAAACTACGAGTCAGGAACAATATTAAACACTGAAAAAGTGCTGTTGTATTAACACTGGAACTACCAGAACTGTATAACTACTAGAATGACCGGAGCAGTCATTCTGACCGGTCTCATATTTAATGAAAGTCTTAGAACAATAAATGTGTGTTTTAATTCAACAAAATTATTCAATTGCAAACATTAGAAGCTGTTAAAATTACCGTCTCGGTAGTTCTAGTGTTAACACCGGAAAAATGACAACAGTGGAAAACCTGCAATTAGCCTGCAACCACAGAAGCGAAGTATATTACACCAGAACACTTAAAAACTGCAACAGCAGTTATGTTAAAAAATAATTGAACTTTCTATCAGAACAATCTGCATCATAAGCCAACCGGCAGATTACATATAACCTCCAGTGTGTGGGGTTCCTCGTTTTTCCTCATTGACCGGTAGCATCTAGCTCTGACCACCACCGTGCTGTCGACTACATTTGACAAAGCATGCATAAACAGTGAAAATAGGTCAACATATCTGTAATCAACATATATCATATAACATATTTAGAAAAACCGTAACTTTATTAAAACATGCTAACGTTAACGATATGCTAGCGATAGTAGCTGATTCAAAACTTACCCTGATATCCATGAATAAATTCTTCAACAAAGAATTTGTAACTCTTCTTCAGTCTCGACCCTGTAGTTGAAGAATTTTCTGCAACAATTCGACTGATGTCCTCAAACTTAATTTGCGGCAGAGTGGAGAGAGATGTTGTGAAGAATCTTTCCATGTTTCCTCGGCATAAAAAGCGTTAGTTGTCACTGTAGAGGAAGTAAATTTACTCAGCGGCGACGGGCTTCCGGTTCTTGTGAAATTGGCCTAAGCTCTGCAGGACCGAGTTGGAACACCCCTGGTTTAGCACATTATATACACAATGGTAACTCAAAGTGCCACTCAGACATAACACAGTGCTCATTCAATAAATGTACAGCTAAAAAAGATGTGTTTAAAGTCTTGTTTCATTGTGTCTACTGTCAGAGCACATCGGATCACTTCTGGAAGCTATCTCCAGCTGCAGGTGGCACAGTACTGTAGCTAAAAGCAGACTCACCTTACTTTGAGAGAACCCTTGGTATCTGTAATTGCCTTCATCCTAATGACCTGACTGAGGTTTTTATTTGATGAGCATTTCTGCAACATATTAAAGTCCTAGTTATAGAACTTTAAAATCTATTTTAAATATTACTGGAAGCCAATGTAAAGACCTGAGGACTAGTATGATATGCTCAGGTCAGAATCCTGGCAGCAGCATTCTGGATGAGCTGCAAGGGCCTAATGGTGTTTTTGGGAAGGCCAGTGAAGAGTCCATTACAGTAGTTCACCCTGCCGGTTTCTCCAAGTCTTGACTGGAAATAATCTTGCAATAATTTTGACGTAAAAATATGCTGATTTCGACTACTGAAACTAAAGTCTGACTCCAGAATAACACCTGGATACTTGTTGATACTTTTTTGGCCACTTATATACACTGTAAAAAATGCAGGGTTCCATAAAATTCATTCATGTCGTCCTAACACAAATTGATTAAGTTAACAACAAATTTGATTAAATTAAACATAAAACAATTAAGTTGTCCCAAAAAAATTCGCAATAATTGTGTTGTTTCAGATGATTTTAATTAAGTAGTTTGAACAAGCAAGAAAAAAAATATTTTGAGTGTACATTCACCTTGAGAACTTCATCTTTGTTTCCAAATGTTTTCATTTTTCTTTTCGCAATGCATCCAGGTACTATTTTCATCAATACATTGGCTGAGGGAGTCAATGGGGTTCATTAGGTTCATTATTCATTAGGTGATATGGCTAAGTAGATCATGGCAAGGCATAGCTGTGGTAAGCAGTTTGTTTTCTTTTCCCATCATTTAGCCTAGTTGATGCATATAGAGGATAAACGTGAGTGGTGCCACGATTGAGCCTTGTGGGACTCCATGTCACAGATCTCTCACAGTGACGTCTTCATTCAAAGTAACTGCTGATCCATTTGGGGATCATTCCAGATTTCCAACCAATTACGGAGTGTGTTGTGATTGACAGTATCAACAGCACTGAGGTCAAGCAGTACCAGCACATTTAGGCACGTAGACATGGTCAAAATGATCTGCTGAAGTTCAAACAAAGCATCAGAATGTGCAAAAAAAACAACTTTAATTGACTTTGAATGCAGCATATTTATTGGTGCCAGACAGGTTGGTCTGAGTGTTTCAGAAACAGCTGATCTACTGGGAGATTCACACACAATGATTCTCCAGGGTTTACTGTGAATGGTCAGAAAAATAGAGAGTACCTAGTGAACAGCAGGGTGAAAATGCCTTGTTGATGCCAGAGGAGAATTGCCAAACTTGTTTGAGCTGATAGATAAGCGACAATAGCTCCACCCTCACTCAGCTAGAAGATTGGAAAAGGGTTGACTGGATATGTGCTGTAACCTTCGGATGTTGTAGGGTCAGAATTTGGCATAAATAACATGAATGCATGAATCCATCTAGCCTGGTATGCCTTGTGATTCTGCTGCTGGTGGTGTAATGGTGTGGGAGATATTTTCTGTGTACACTTTAAACTCCTTAGTATTAATTGAACACTGTTTAAAGGGCACCTATGATGCAAAATCAACTTTTGGAAGTTGTTTGGACAGGACTGTGTGTAGGTATAGTGTGTCCACTGTCATACTGGAGTGATATAAGCATAACAAATCTCTTTTTAAAAATGTACTAATGTTACTTTTTAAGATTTACTGACATTAAAATAGGATCCAGGGCGGCACGGTGTCGCCTCACAGCAAGAAGGCCGCTGGTTCGAGTCACAGCTGGGCCAGTTGGCATTTCTGTGTGGAGTTTGCATGTTCCCCCTGTTCATGTGGGTTTCCTCTGGGTGCTCCGATCTCCCCCACAATCCAAAGACATGCGGTAAAGGGGAATTGAATAAAACTAAATTGGCCATAGTATATGAGTGTTTTTGTGAATGAGTGTGTGTGGGTGTTTTTACCAGTAATGGGTTGTGGCTGTAAGGGTATCCGCTGCGTAAAATAATGCTGGAATAGTTGGCGGTTCATTCTGCAGTGGCGACCTCTGAAATAGAGACTAAGCTGAGGGAAAATGAATAAATGAAATAGAGTCCAAATCCTGATGATTTTGAGGCCCACCGCAGTGCGGTTTTCCCTGCCCACCGAATTGATTGAGCGTTTTAACATGTCTTTATAGTAACGCGTATAAACACGTCCACAGAACAGGATTTGCAAAGAAACTAGGATTAAAACCTTACTTGGTATTTTGATTCATAAACTAAATCTCTGCTTCATTCGTGTCTGTCTCTGTCACCCACTGCTGTTTATCTAACATGACGTAGCAGGAGAAACAGACACGCATGTGGGAACAATGGGCAGCGAGAACCAGCTCATTTGCATATAAAGGAACAGGCAACAAAAACAGCTACAATGCCCTCAGACCCCGAAATTTACATATTCAGCAGGGTATAATAAGTGATCTGATAGGTATTTTGAGCTGAAAATTTACAGACACAAAGGAGCCCTTTAAACTTCAAAGTCTACTTACCTCACTGCAATTTGTAACTTTTTTATTTTGTGTCTAATTTGTATTAATTTGTACAAGCTCGTTTGTACATTTTATCCTCCAGTGAGGGGTGGGTTTAGGGGCATGCCTCCCTTTAATTATAGTATGTTTTCATACAAATGAAATCTTATAAATGACTCACTTTTCTGACAATACATAAAATAGTTATGTTTCCTTGTGAGATCAGGTAGGTATTGTTGCTGACCATGATGCTATCAAAAATGCAACATAGCCTCATTCTGAAAACGTAGCCCTATATACATTTCTGGAGATCGCGAATTATGCATTGCGACTTTAAAACGAATGGTGCCATTCCTTTTCACGCTTACCAGCTGATCACTTACCTCTGTATGGATGGCTTTCCCGCTGGTACCAGTTTGTCCAGTTAGCTCATCGGTGGACTTGAGACACAAAGAGTAGTTGACCACGACGACGGGTTCGAGTACAGAGAACAACAGTTCCAGAAAGCAGGTAAGACAAAAACAGAAGCCAAAAAAATAAAATAAACAAGTAAATAACAGAGTGAGAATGTGGTAAAAATCAGACGAGGGCTTTTCTCTTTCTGGATTGCTTTTGAAAACTGTCGGTTGGGTTTAGAGAAGTGGGTGAGCGGGTCAATCGGTGCTTTTGAAAACCCTATTGGTTGGCTTTAGGGAAGGAGGAGGGTGGGTCAGTCGATCGGTCAGTTAGTCAGTCAGTCGACAGCGGTCTCTGGTGGATTTACGTGAGGAATCAGCCTGGATTTGCAAAAACAAAAACTGCAAAAACGTAGCTCCTGGGACGTATTTGACACTCTCCAGAAATGTATATAGTGGTACATTTTCATAATGAGCCTGGGTTGCAAATTTTTTTACAGCACTCAGAATATCAGAATACACAGTGTTGTTGCCTCACAGCAAGAAGGTCGCTGGTTCGAGCCTCGGCTGGGTCAGTTGGCATTTCTGTGTGGAGTTTGCATGTTTTCCTCGTGTACGCGTGGGTTTCCTTCGGGTGCTCCAGTTTCCTCCACAAGTCCAAAGACATGCTCTATAGGTGAATAGGGTAAGCTAAAATGTCCGTAGTGTGTGTGTGAATGAGAGTGTATGGGTGTTTCCCAGTGATGGATTGCAGCTGGAAGGGCATCCGCTGCGTAAAACATATGCTGGATAAGTTGGCGGTTCATTCCGCTGTGGCGGCCTCTGAATAATAAAGGGACTAAGCCAAAAAGAAAGAAAGAATCAGAATACACAAATAACTTATTAAGTCTGATCTTATAAGGACACATTTATTGGAGTAGCACTGCAGACTTCAAAACCTCCAGCAATAAAATAAGTAGCAGCAGCGGTATGAACACACCTTTGTGCTGTCTGATTGCAGTTTACACAGACACACAGAAACCTAGCAGCCCTGAATGAACCAGGCTATATAGAACTAAAATGACAAAAGACAAATGGCTTCAGTCTGGGACCACAGGTCGATCAGTCTATGACACAGTTTTTCTTTGTTCTCAGTGTGTTCTGCGAAATGGCTCACTTTAACCCCTGTCAGGAGGAAAATTCTGGATCATTTTCATTGTAAGCGACTCAATTAAGGTTTTTAATACAGAAAGTACCATAAAAGAGCACATTATGACACGCTTCAGTAGACAGTATTGATAACAGAACTCTATCTCGCTCTCTCTCTTTCTGCAGTGCAGCGTTCTGTGTTTCCTGTGACAACCTATCAGTGTACTCAAATCTATGAGCCATGGAGATGCATGGCCGCCTCCAGCCCTGCTCTCAAAAAGCATGACTCAACAATCTGAGCGTCCTCCCGGCCCATAATCCTCTGCCCAAGAGATGGCCACCACTCCAGACCAAAGGCATGTAGCCGAAGGTAAATCCGTGCTCGGGATAATAGATACATTTCGCAGTGCTTAAGGTAATGTGATATCTCACAAAAAATGTGATATGTGGATGCTAATTTCATGGGGTGGTGAAAAACGCAATGAAATATTTTCTCAATAAGCAGTAACATCTAAGACGCTCACCTGAGGCAGGTAAATGATAACTCCGACTTGACCTTTTGACCCTCAAGAGTTCTGATAGACGTGGAACTAATCAGAGTCATTTTCTTGCATAAGCCTGCGCCAATTTGTCAGCAAGTCATTTCTGTATCAGCCCCACTGTTCCGGTTTCAGCATTTTCTAAATATATCTATGTATAAAGAGAATGAAGACGACATGCTCGGGGGAAAAAATAGAACAAAATCACATATTCATGAAAAATTATGAGAAATTGGAGCATTTTTGGATTATTTGGTTGAGTCTGTTTCCCCCAGAGTAACAGAAAAGTTTGTCTCGGACAACAGCAAATGTTGCTTAAAAAACTTATTTATGCCATGACGTGTGTAGAGTGGACATAATCAGCGACTGTAAAATGGTCTGCTGTGAAACTGTGTTGACTTTATACTATACTATACTATACTATACTATACTATACTATACTAAACTATACTATACTAAAAACATTAATAAAAGCCACTTTTTCAAACTTTTAAAAGGTTAAAAGTTGTTGGAGGAAAGATCGAGGTCCCATAATGCGATTCAAAAGCTTTAATAAACTTGGAAAAATAAAAAATGAAAACATGAATAACAAAATATTCAATTCAATTCAATTCAATTCAAGTTTATTTATATAGCGCTTTTTACAATGTAGATTGTGTCAAAGCAGCTTAGCATGTTCTAGTAAAGTCCAGATTTCAGAGTTTAGTTCAGTTCAGTTCAGTTCAGTGTGGTTTAAGTTTCACTGCTGAAAGTTCAAACACTGAAGAGCGAATCCACCGAAGCGCAGCTCCACAAGTCCCGATCCGAGCAGGCCAGTGGCAACAGTGGCAAGGAAAAAACTTCACCAATTGACGAAGTGAAGGAAAAAAAACCTCGAGAGAAGCCAGGCTATGCTAGGCACGATAATTTTTCTTCGGGCCAAACTTCCTATGTGGAGCTGCAGTCTAGGCGCCGGGCTGGAGAAGCTGAACGTCCATCGTGGAAGCTGCAGGAAAATATGCAAAACTGCTAATTTACGGATATATTTTACAGTGTAATAGTTATTTTTGGTTGGTTTACTGGGAACGTGTGTGTAGTGATGGGTTGCCGTGAATCTGTGTGAGACAATAAGTTGGGGTTGTCTGAATGTGTGTCGTAACTGGTTGTGGTTTACCGTGAACATATCCTACAATTGGTTAGTTTACTCTGATTGTTTTAGCAGTAGGGATGCACTGAATTTGCCATTTTTGTTTTTCATCCAAATATATGAGGCCAAAAGAAGGTAATGCTGCACTTCACTACCACGAGTTTACCATGACCATGACTGCTTGGCTTTCACACTAGACGCAGAAAGTGCTATGCTATAAAACCCATTCATTTCAATGCCCGATGCAAAGGCTGGTTTGTTGCATTGACTAAAGTGCAAGAGCAGTGGAGCATGCGCACCGTGCTCAAAGATCAAAATAGCTAAGTATTCCACTCTGTTGATTTTTTGTTTATAAACCTGTATACTTTTCTATGCATGAAGCGCACATGCTAACTAGAAAAAAAAGCAAAGTCCACTCAAATAAAGTGTTGACAGGACATTTCTATGTTTACTTGTTCCTGCTACTTGCTGTAGTGCTACTGTGTTGTCATGGCAATGCTTTGAAACCAGTATAGTCAAAGTTATTATTTACTCTGAATGTGTGTATAGCAATTGGCTGTGGTTGGCTTGTTATTTGGAATGTGTGTATAGCAATTGGTTGTGGTTGGCTTGTTATTTGAAATGTGTGTATAGTGATTAATTTACCATGAATACGCATGTAGTGATAGGCTGCTTTTCTATGAACGTCTATACATATCGATGTTGATATATATTTGAAGAGTTCAGATGCAAAAACCTCTTAGTACCATCTGAAAAATGTTCTCAACCTCCTATGTTTGTTCATTTATGTCACTTTAAAGGCAATGCAAATAAACTATTCTTTGTGCTAAGAGTAAAATTACTGAAACTACACACAACAGCCTAAGAAAAATGATAACTTTAGATAAAAAATTCAGATGGCATTTAGAGGTTTTTGCATCTAAACTCTTCATTTGTTTGTCATAAATGTTCGTGTAGCGATTTGTTGTGTTTGGTCAGTTTTCGGTGAATGTGGGTCGTGAATGGTTGGTGTACTGTAAGCATGTATTTAGGAACTGGTTGGTTTACTGTGAATGTGTGTGTAGTGATTGGTTATTTAACTGTGAGCATGTGCGCCATTTGATTGTGATTGGTTGGTTTACTGTGAACGTATATAATATAATTCAAAATTGCAACCATATTTCACTTCATTATCACTTTGAAGATTGAAGAGTGAAGATTCCTGAACAGTTTGTATATTTCTGGATTTTACTAAGCAATCTATTGTGAATGATGAGGAAAACACTGCATTTCTTGAATGCAGCTAAAATGATTCCATTTCAGTACATTACAATTTAACTTTCAGTTTCTATACAGGACAAAGATAATTATTTATATAACAAATTTAATAAATGCAGGCTACCATAACATGGCCCTTGGTCCTCCGGGGCCCCGTATTGTAGCTCTAAAAGTGAACCAGCCTGCAGTCAAGATAGAACTGATAGCTGATACACTAATGTCCAGTTTGCACTCTTGCCTTCCGCAGCATTAGCCACATAAATGTTTAATACAAACCCAAACAATGTCTGTGCTTAAGCTATTAAATGAATCAGACCATCCCTCCATTAACAGATTAAAAGCTTTACATTGTCTCCTCGTGTTCTCCATCTCTATCTCCCTCCTCCATTTCTCCATTTCTAATTGACTGTAGATAAAGAGGAGCAGAAGAAAGTTTTCCCTGGGGAATCTCTGTACTGAATCACTCCAGTGTTTACAGGAATAGCCAAAGATGAAGACTCCGTCGTCATTTACTTACTTTCATCTTGGTCCAAACCAAGTGTGACTTTCTTTATTTTCAATTAATTTTTTTTCACAATGAACAGGGATTGAATCTTTCAAACTTCAAACAGGCCGAAGCGCCATTAAATAAATGGCTCTATATGACTTTCATGCACTCCGTTTCAAGTAAAACCGCGCGATAACTTTGTTAACGAAAATTAAAGTCATCATTATTCAGTGTTAATCTCACCTCCAGTTCAGCTTTTCTTTCTTTTTGTGAACTGGATCAGGCTATCCATTACAAATCTGACTAGAAAGAATGATTCGCTTTCACGCAATGCTATATGAGGTTATTATGGTTAAATCAACCTATTGAAAACATTTTTGTTAAAGGGGTGGTCCACTACGATATCGTATTTTAAAATTTAGTTCATATGTAATGTAGATGTGTGAACATAAACAACATCTCTGAATGTAATACGCTCAAAGTTCAATGCAAAGGGAGACATTGGCTTTTAAAGAGTTAGCTTAGCAAAGCCAACGCAAGTGGAAATCAATTAAAATTAGGGGTGAACTAAAACTAGAGTAAATAAATTAAATGTAATGTTTAAAATGACATTGTCAGTGTTCTGTCCTGTTCATGTGCTTTTTGTTATGATCATGTGCTTTCTTTGTCCTTTTCCCGCCATCATTTGTGTTCATTCATGTCACCTGTGTTTCATCCCCTTTGTGTGATTAGTTTCATCATCCCTCTGTCTACTTATACCCTTTCATCTGTGTCCATTGTCGTCCGGTATTTTGGTTTGCTTTGGTTGTGTCGTCACGTCGTCCTTGTCCCGTCTGCCTGTATCCAGTTTTTGTATCCCGTAAGTGTTTGTCTAATAAATCCCTTTTTGTTATTATATCCTGTGTTCGTCTCCACATGTCTTCATCCAACGAGGCCTTACAGACATAATTAAAAGTAATATCACATACGCAAATAACCAAGTTGTTAATAAACGAATAAAGTATATATATATATATATATATATATTTACCAATGATATCCAGTTAATTAATCATGGTGATTAAGAGTCAAAACTATTTACAGACAATTCATAAAGAAATAAAACCATAGCTGAACTAAAACGATATCAACTAAATAAAATAAATTCTGAAACATAATAATAGCATAAATAAAACGGAAATATCAGTTTACATTTTCCAAACTATATTTTTGCTATTAATTGTAATAATCCAGTGAGATTTAAGAAAAGATTGAGGAAAAATAATGGACACACAACAGCAAGATGTAGAAATGAATCAATTAAAACCATTGTTGTTGAAAATACTAGTGATCTAAAACTTTTACACAGAACATCTGATATAAAGTGGGGCCTAATAAATGAATTCTGAATACAGAAAACTTAAAAGACATAGTGCAGAGTTTGTACAGACCTCTTTTATGACACTTTTATCATTGACCTTCATTACATTTAGGTCAGAGGAGAACTGGCTCCTCGATTGAGTCTGATATTCCCCAAGGTTTTTTTTTTTTTTTCCCATTTCAGTTTTTCTTACATAATGGAGTTTGACTTCCTCTTCACTGTCATGTTTCACTTGCTTAGTTGGGGCCTAAAAGTCATTTAATGTTCAGCAATAACATCAATCTGATGGCATGAACTTGTTTTATAATGAAGGAACTAAACTGAATCAACATCGAACTGAATCTAATCAAACTTTGAATCATTTTTTTCATTTTCTGTTTAGAGGGATAGTTCACACACAACTTAAAATTCTGTCATTTACTCACTCTTCACTTTATCAAAACCTGTTTGAGTTTCTTTATTGTGTTGAAGACTAAAGAAGATATTCTGGAGAAAGCTGACTTCCATTTTACACTCAAAAAATGACTTTTGCTGCTTGTTCAAACTACTTTTTTTAAAATGAGTTGAAACAATTCTTATTCTTATTGAGCAACTAAATTGTTTTATGTTCAGTCCACTTCATTCATTTTCCTTTGGCTTAGTCCCTTTATTCATCAGGGGTCGCCACAGCAGAATGAACCGCCAACTTATCCAGCATATTTTTTACACAGCGGATGCCCTTCCAGCTCCAACCCAGTAATGGGAAACATCCATACACACTCATACATACACTACGGCCAATTTCATTCATTTTCTTTTCGGCTTAGTCCCTTTATTAATCTGGGGTCGCCACAGCAGAATGAACCGCCAACTTATCCAGCATATGTTTTACACAGCGGATGCCCTTCCAGCCGCAACCCATCCCTGGAAAACATCCATACACACACACACACTACAGACAATTTAGTTTATTCAATTCACCTATACCGCTTGTCTTTGGACTGTGGGGAAAACTGGAGCACCCAGAGGAAACCCACGCCCACATGGGGAGAACATGCAAACTCCACACACAAATGCCAACTGACCCAGCCGAGATTCGAACCAGTGACCTTCTTGCTATGAAGTGACAGTGCTAACCACTGAGGCACCGTGTCACCCGTTCAGTCCACTTAAATTTTTAAAAAACTATTAAGCTAACTAATCAATTTGTGTTGGGACAGCATGAAGAAATTGTGTGGAACCCAACATTTTTACAGTGTATTTGTGTTTCCCACTATGGAAGTCAATGGTTACAGGTTTTCAGCATTCTTCAGAATATCTTCTTTTTATGTTCAACAAAACAAAGAAACTCATAAAAGTTTGGAACCACTTGTGGGTGAGTAAATAGTGAATAAATGTTCGTTTTTGAGCAAACTCTCCTTTTAATACTCTGAAGACGCTTTGAAACAATCTCTGTTGTATAAAGCATTGTAAAAACGGTTACAATGTCGGCTTGACATTGAAATTATCAATATATATTCTTCAAAAAGCATTCCAGAGAACGAAAGTCAGACATGAGGGAGAGCAGTTAATGACAGCGCTTTCATTCGAGGGTCGACTTTTCCTTTTAAAGACAGACGGAGAGAGAGCTGGTCTGACTGATTTAGTCGATTGCCTTATTAAATGATAAAACTATCAAGCCTGCCTTCTGGCCAGAGAAGGAGACGCCGCGCAATTATAGAGCGAAAAGCAAAAGGGAGGGCTGCTGCATTTCTCAAACTGTCAGACAGAGATGAATCCTCACAAACAACCAAAAACATTCCCCTACATGTAAAAGTTGACATTTTTTTCTCTCCGTTTTGGACTTCACCACAACTGAAACGTCAACTTTTACATGCAGGGGAATGTTTTTGGTTGACCTCATCCTAACATCAAGGGAATCTTTTCAAAAGTTGGCAAAAAATTAGGAAGAAAAATCCTAAATTTGGTTGTCAGGCTCGGGTTGAGGGACATGAAGGTACGAGAACACGAGATTAAACGAACACGAATTTATTAACAAACACTTACTACAAATACAGGCACTAGAAAAAGAAACAGGAAACTCAGGGAGGACATGGGGTGACGACAGCATGGACAATACACCGGGCATAGACACTACAATACCGGACAATGAATCTAACAAACTGAGGGGTATAAATACATGGGACATGATTAAACTGATTACATACAGGGGATGACACAGGTGATACAAATGAACATTCACAAACGGCGGGAAACAGAACAAAGGAATCACATGACAACAACCAACACACATGGAACACAACAACAGAAACAGACAGCTGACATTGGTGTGTTTCCAACAAGTTATTAGAGAGGCTGACTGTAGTATTGGTAACCTAACCAATGGTAAACAAGGCAAGCATGATGGAGGCACTTGATGTAGGTCACATTGGTGTAGTGTTCGCTACGTCAGAGTTTATTCAGTAAATGTGCTTCCGTCTCACATTATTCACATTAACCCTTTTTTCACACGTCCAAAACCACCTCATGTGAGCGTAAAAACTTGTTTGTATTTTTATTTTTGTGTATTTATGAAATCTGAAGTGCTCGTCGGAGGGGCAGTGGCTTTTGGCAGGAGTGCGTTTGTGTGGGATTTTGCATTTTGGAAGGGGAAGGTCGCAAAAAACACTGTGTGATTAATCTCAGTGGGACACAGGCAAATCTGATTAATAAATAAAGGCTTTCTCGCTGGCTTCCATATGGCAGAGAGACTCCACCAGCACCTCGGATGGCTTTTTTTTCCGAGGTGATGATGCTCTGATTAACCCAGATGCAATTAGAACAATGACACGACCCAGGGGAGGTCACCCACTGCACAAACAAACCCACCGCATTCATATGTATCTGGAGATGGCATATGCAAAGCATCAAACATTGAGAAGGCACCCAGATTGATGACAATTATACGAGCCCTATCATGCGTCTTACACTTGCTTTAGTGAGTAATGTTACCATTTGAGTTAAAAAATCTACATAAAGTAGGTGCACTTTTTTTTCTATGGGTTTTACAAGTCAATATGGAAAGAATAGGAATTGGACCTAATTTGTACATGCTTCATTTGGAGGGGTTTTTTAGGTTAAAATTCTTAAGTTAAAAATTGTCAGAGAAAAGATGTTGCTATCAAACATTATTTAATTCACTAAGTCAGCTTAATGGTGAAGGGATAGATCGAATAGACCTACTGATGAAAGGCTTGCAAAGAAAGTTCATACTCTTTTGTAAAAGTATTTTTAAAATACAAAAATACTGTATTTTATTTTGATACATGTTATGACTGCTCTATTTTGTAGTTTATTTTGATACACTTAAGCTTAAGTTATTTATTATTTTATTTTAAAATACATTTCCGTGTATTTTTGCCCAACCCTGGCAGTATCCACACTTTCGTGATGCAATGTCACTTTAACTTTCGAATGAAGTCTGCTGCAGAGCTCACCTCAGAGGCCAAATCCCAAATGGCAGACTTCATGTACACTTTCTGCCTTGCGGACTTACAGTGTGCGTGTCTGTTAAAGGGACAGTTCACCAAACTCACTATTTACGACATTTATTAGTTTCTTTATTCAACTGAACACTAAAGAAGTTATTTGGAAGAAAGCTGAAAATCTGTATCAATTGATCTCCATGGTAGGAAAAACAAATACTATGGAAATCAATGGTTACAGGTATTCAGCTTTCTTCAAAAACATTTTCGAAAGGTACAATGGTAACACTGTAGTTTAGGTCACAATTCATGCAACTAACTGGCTTATTACCTGTCTATTATTAAGATATTAACTGTTCATTAGTAGTTATAAAGTATGATCTTATTCTGCATCCCTAATCCTACCCAAAACCTAAACCCAACTTCTACCTTACTAACTATTAATAAACAGCTAATTAGTACTTTATTAAGCTGGTAGTGTTAGTTTAATTGACCTAAACTAAAATGTTACACTAAATATTTTTTACCTAGTACTGTACTTATATATTTACACAAAACTGAAATTTCTGTCATTTGCTCACCCTTCAGTTGTTCTAAATCTGTTTGAGTTTCTTTATTCTGTTGAACACAAGAGAAGATATTTTGAAGAATGTTGAAATCTGGTAGCCATTGTCTTACATTGGGTTTTAATTTTCTACTATGGATGTCAGTGTCTATCTGTATCCAACATTTTTCAAAATATCGTCTTTTTTGATCAACAGGGAAAAAAAAGTAACTCAAGCAGTTTGACTTTGAATACATTTATCAAGTATCTGTACTTGTTTTGGGAAACATATTTTTATTTTAGGACTAAATCTTTTTACTTCTACTCCATTATATTCCAAAACAAAATATTACATCTATAAATATAGAGGACTAAAAATGTTATTTTGAACTGGAGAAACGGGCGACGCGGTGGCGCAGTGGGTAGCACAATCGCCTCACAACAAGAAAGTCGCTGGTTAATCAGGTTAATCAGGTTTCAACTAAATATTTTTAGTCAGTTTGACTGATGTTGAGTTGAGGTGACTAGAAAAGTTCATTTGATTCAACTAAAGAATTTTAGGCGGGGGCAGCATGGTGGCGCAGTGGGTTGCACAATCGCTTCACAGCAAGAAGGTCGCTGGTTCGAGCCTCGGCTGGGTCAGTTGGCATTTCTGTGTGGAGTTTGCATGTTCTCCCCGTGTTCGTGTGGGTTTCCTCCGGGTGCTCCAGTTTCCCCCATAAGTCCAAAGAAATGCGGTATAGGTGAATTGGGTAAGCTAAATTGGCCGTAGTGTATGAGTGTGTATGCATGTTTCCCAGTGATGGGTTGCGGCTGGAAGGGCATCCGCTGCGTAAAACATATGCTGGATAAGTTGGCGGTTCATTCCACTGTGGCGACCCCAGATTAATAAAGCGACTAAGCCGAAAAGAAAATGAATGAATGAACTGGAGAAACTGTTACTGGATTTGAACAATTCATTATGCCATCTGACTGCATCTCTTTTCGGTTGTTTAGCCCATAGTTAAATTAGTAAGTCAAAGGTCAAATTGTTTGTGAAATAAACCTACACTAAAAGAAAGAACTGTTTAAGCTTCATGTGTCCATATTGTGATTTACTTTCGAGGCAAGATTATCAGTGCTTAATTTGTAAATGAGTAATTTATGGAACAAGAAACCAGAACGCAAAACCAGAAAATAAAGGTTACCGTGATCGACGTCCACCACACAATTTCAGTTTCCCCGGAACATGGCGTCATCAAACGGTGATGGCGCAAAAAAAGAGCACCACATTTCTGTATGGTCTTTAATTATTTTGTGCCATATAACGTTATGGGTCAGTCATGTATAAAAACAAACAAACATGTATACAAACATACATTTTATGAAACATTCAGTTTACTAATGACTCACTCTGTCTCATCTTTAAGAAGAGCTCACAGTTAGCCCTTCCGTCATGTTTTCTGGCTGACTTAACTCGCTTTGCTTCTGTCTCCCGCCATTCTGATCCAGGGGCGCAGTTCCTTCTCTCGAGAGCTTGTTTGATCAGGCTCATTATCAGATTTAGTCGTAGTTTTAAAAAAAATGAAAATATGCTTGACTGCCTCGTTTTAAAAATACAAATATTATTTAGGTAGGCCACTGTGCCATTATTTATTTTCGCTGCACAAAACGCAGCGCACAAAATAAACAGCAACCAATGAGAGTGATAGTAAATGTAAGAAAGATGATTGGTTAAAAATATTGTTGAGGGCCAATAGTTAAACATGACTTTTGTTTTAAGTTGCGCATTGTGACTACCGTCACAGCCTTCGCTTGCACTCATTTACATTCTCTCTCTCTCTCACACACACACACACACACACACACACACACACACACACACATACACACACACATATGCAGGTATTCACCACGCACAAGTTAATGCAGAATAAATAAAAATAAATACCACAAAACAGGAATATCTGACATTTTTCCAGCAGGATCTGGCTAAATAAAGCTTATGCAATTAAAAATTAATGCTGTGAAAACAATCGCCTGGATATACTTTATCCTGCTTGTTACACGGCTACTTGAACAAAGGGTAAAAAAACTGACACAAAACATTGTTTAGAGTTGTAAATAATAATTAAATCATTTAATTAAAGGCAAAGCTGACAGAAATGTATATGGCTGAATGGAGCATACGCTAACCAAAATGTTCTTCAGTCACAAGGTGACTCCAAACAGTCTAAAACCAACCCAGGCTCATTCGGATTACATACCCCTATATATATTTCTGGAGAGAGCAGTTTGTGTTTGACAGCAGAGGTCGCTGTGCATGCTTTTTGAGATCTCAAATTTCTTTCGCAAGTGCCATTCGCGCCTGCTGTTCTCGCGTAAATTCACCAGAGGCCGCTGTCGACTGACTAATTGACTGACTGACCAACCGACCGATGGTAACAGTAAAAACTGGTAACAGTTACCGAAACTGGTAACAGAGAAAAAGCCGTCCACTTGGAGGTAAGCGGTCAGCTGGTAAGCGAGAAAAGGAACGGCATCATACCACCCCGTAGTGTTCGTTTTAAAGATGAAATGCAGCCATATGTAGCTCTGGCTACATAATTCGAGATCTCCAGAAACATATATAGGGCTACGTTTTCAGAATGAGCCTATGTTGTCCAAAACAGCCGCGTGACATATGATAAAGTAATGGAAATATAGATGTGAAAGTATTTACTGATGGTCAAGATGATTCAGTGTACCTGGATGAGCTTGTGTTATTACTTTTAGCAAGTGCTATGTGGAAATAACATACCTTGGAATCATGATTGACCAATCAGAATCAATTATTCCAGACAGACCCTGGGGTATGAATAATTGTGACTGTAATTAATGCTAATGACTCCTCCTCTAATGCTGTAGGCCAGTGTTTCTCAATCATGTTCCAGGATGACCACCAGCTCTGCACGCTTTCCATGTCTCCTTAACCAAACACACCTGAATCAGATCATCAGCTCATTGGCAGAGACTGAAAGACCAGTAGTGGGTGTGACAGACAAAGGAGACATCCAAAACATGCAGTGTTGGGGGCCTTCTAGGAACGTGGTTGAGACACATTGCTGTAGTATATAATAGATCTTAAGCTAGCCTTTTTTTAATAAATCTTGTATGCCTGAATGCCTTTGTAAACACCATTAAAGAGTTAGACATTTCGTAGTAACTCCAAACTTTTGAAAAGTACAGTAAAAGTGCACAGCAATAGATTAAACGAATAACACACAGCACTGCTCAGGTAATTTGTCTGTATTTCAAGAGTTAAATGAGAAATCCTGAATCTCTTGATTGCGGGCTTAATGAGGAGACACACGTGAGATTACCGCGGTCTTTTTCTGGAGCGAGAAGCAGGAAAAGTCTCAGTATGAGCTCGGTTTAATCTCATTGCTATGCGTTCACGCTGCGTTTTTCCAGCTACCGCAGGCGGAGAAGATGACATCCAGACAAGCACAGCTGATTTGTTTTCTTTCTTTTATTTCAGATGGTACATTATCATGGATCACAGAAACAGTGGAATCTCGTTGTTGTTGTTTTTTTTACACCTGATAGGAAACAGGGCACACAAACAGAAGATGAGCAGAGGGAAAGATCCGGCACAGTTAAACAGGTCCGAAAAAAGTGACCCAGAGGGCGGTGAAAGAGGTCGAAGTTGTGGAGGAGGTTTATTAAAGGCAAGTCCAACATGGCACAGAGAGACATGCTTGAACCACAGCACACTCCACATGTCCACTCAACCAGTCACCAAGTATTTCAAGTATAATGACTATTTAAAACTTAATCTTGTGTGCTATTTAAGTGTTTTGCCACTTCAGCTCCTTAATGAAATGTCACTGGAAGCGTTGAGCATGACTGAGCATGTGCGGCAATAAGGGAGACGTGATTGGCTACATGACTCTGGGTTATGATGGACATAATCATCATTCAGCACCAACGCTGAAGCAAATCAAGTCCTGAAAGGTTCTGTACATGCTTCTGCGCTGGAGTTGGAGTTAAACACTGTAAATGCCCTCAGTTGTGGTCATGTTACACTTCCAGTCACTTCCATTGAAGCTTAGTACACATTAATAATACATGTGTTGTCGACTCCAGCTCACACCAGCTGGGTTTCTATCTTAACATGAATCTTTTCAAAGATTGCAAAAAGGAAAAAATCCTGAATTAGGTGTGTTTCCAACAAGTTATTAGAGAGGGTGACTGTAGTATTGGTAACCTAGTAACCAATAGTAAACAAGGCAAGCTTAATGGAGACACCTGATCGGTCGCACTGGTGTAGTGTTCGCTACGTCAGAGTTTATTCTGTAAATGTGTTTCCATCTCACATTATTCACATTAACCCTTTTTTCACACGTCCAAAACCACCTCATGTGAGCGTAAAAACTTGTTCTTTTTGTTTTTAAATTTGCCATTTTACAGCACTGCAAAGCTTTTCAAATTTTCCTGCATTCAAAACCTCTGATGCATTTTTTCGTCATGTAATGGAGTCATGTGTTGCATTTAGCCCAAATAAAGATGCTGTACAACGGTGCGACTTTTGGCTGCTCCAGTTTCAAAATTGTTGTTTAAGAGTAACATCTGTTCATACCTCAGATTGCATTTCTGCAACCGAGATGGATGTTTACTTCTGGAACATTTTACTTGGTGCACGTTAGATGTTTCAGTGTGGATGAAAAACGTTTGGAGAATGTTTGAAAGTGTGGACAAATTAAACGTTTTTTGTTTTTTTTTAAACCAACACTATTTTTCAGATCTAGATGCGTAGATGAGACAAGACTTTTAGCTGTTTTTGCGTTTTATTAGGTCTTTTATTAGGCTTTTGCTGTGGTCACACTAGAGTTTGGGGCAGGATTAAACAAGATGATTAGACATTTTAAAAAGCGAGCGATTGGTCCATATTTAAAATTTTTGTCCAGAGAGGTCCTGTTTGATCTTGGATTGGTCTCACGCAGTCACGTGATGCGATTTCGCAGGTCAGAGTTCACCAAGCTTGAACTTTGCAAAGCAGCGAACTGCAAAACTTGCTGCACAAGCTTGCGTTTCCGGTCTGATGCATTTGCGTGCATAAGAATGGAAGTCTATGGGGCGAATAGTCCAGTGTGACCGTGGCTTTAGTCTGCAAGTTGTCTTATCGACTTATCTAAACTTATCTAAATAGAGATTCTGTTTGCTTGGTTTAGGTTTTTGGCATATACTAGATGACTTACTGTCTGCTCAGAAGAGTGAAGTGGTGCAACATGGCGAAACCCACCACAATCAACTAATGCCCCATTTTTTTTCTGATGAGTTCTTTACATGACATGTAAAACAAATAGATTTGCAACGGCCACTTTGCCGCCTCCATTATATAGCTATCTTAGTTTGCATATTTAGTTGTATAAAGCCTCGAAATAGATGGGCGGGTACCGCTGGCAACTATTTTCAATGGAATTTAGCTAAAGTCTGGTTAAAAATTTGCTAGACAATGTTACTGGTGTTATGTTGGCACTTTATGACTGTTAATTTCTTTATATCCAAATTAGCGCCTAAATAAGAAGGAGAAAAAAGGACAGAAGGAGCACAAGTTTCTTAATATATATTCTTAATATATTTTCTTAATAATTTTGAGTTCATAGAATGACGTTTACGCGCAAATTAGCGTAAATTAATTATATTACTTTTTTGCTGATTGCTCGTTAATATTTTAGTAACAACTATAAATATCTGTTGGCTGACAAAAAAACCTCATTAACTTCCATTAGCTCTCATTGTGAATCCAGATTGAATCCTCACATGCAAATTCGGAGGCGGGACTACATACACCAACCAATAACAGAGTGTTTGTGCAACCAGTTTGAATGCACTAATTATAGCACGCAACATTAGCGAAAAGGAAATTGAGTGTTAATACCCAAACGTGTAGATCTTGCGCTGTAGATCGTGTGCTATCCTTCAGTCAGCAAAAGAGTGCTCGGCGTTGATAGCTTCATTCAAATTAACTGGGAAACAAGGCAAAAGCAAATCCGTCAAGTCATTATTAAAAGTGAAAATACAGCTCTACGGAGAAAAAAAACATAAGTGCACTCCATAAAAGAAGATTAAATACAGACACTATTTTGGGCATCTTCATTAGAAAAACATTAGCGGTGGTGATTATTTTTCGTGCAACTGATGATGCATTGTGGGGTGGCAAACAGTGGCTCACAGTCCAGTGGGCTCACAATGCAGAGAGAGAGAGAGAGAGAGAGAGAGAGAGAGAATCAACATCAGTACAAGTGAAATGAGTTTCAGTACGGGTGCCTGCAGCCGCCAAATAAATCAGTGTCCGCATACAATAATAATAAAGCTATGAGCCTACAGGGTCTCTCTCTGTCTCTCTCTCTTTCTTTCTCTCTCTCTCTCTCTCTCTTTCTCTTTCATGCAATCTTCCAGCTCGTCTCTCTTTCTCTCTCTCCATCATCACGCTCGCAGCTCTCGCTGGGGTGCTTTTTTTCTCCCTCTAACCCACACTCTCTCTCTCTCTCCAGCACTTTCTCCATCCCTTTATCCCTTATTGTGTGTTTATCTCTTTCCCTGTCCCTTGCTCCCTGCAATCTAGCGCTCGGCGCGGAGGATTCGCTGTGGCAGGTTTTCTCTGTGTACACAGACGCAGATGGGCGAGGGGGAAATGTTAGACTCGTATTAAGCAAATCTGTGTATGGGCCAAGTCGTGGTTGTAATGCGGCGCACGCAAGCAAACAACAAATATTGTTATGGTTAATTTAGTGTGGGTGTTTCAGATCTTGTTTCGAACGAGCTGTTAAGCTTGCTTAACCATGGCTGGTTAACCACAGAGACTGACCAACGCCAAATCTTGACCTGACCTGGTATCGATTCCAAGAGAGTTTGAAGTTAGCATGCTACGCCGCTAACAGCATGGTACACCAATAAACAGAATACATAGTGCACTGCAAGAAAGTACTTTAGACACGTTTACTACTGAAAATATCTTTAAAAAAGAAGTGTAGTGTCTTATTATATATTATTTCCCTACATAGTTGCTCATTTTCACATATTTTTACTAATAAACATAAAAAGTTACTTATTAAAAATCATTAAGAACTTATTTTTATCCACGTATTATCCACATTAAGTAACATTAGTTTCTTGACTTGTTTTTCATTTAAAATAGCTTGCAATCCTTACAGATAAAACTACTCCTGAGCGAACATTAGCAAACAACCAATATTGTTATGGTTAATTTAGTGTGGGTTCTTCAGATCCTGTTTTGAACGTGCTGCTAAGCTTGGTTAACCATGGCTGGTTAACCACAGATACTGACCAACGCCAAATCTTGACCTGACCTGGTATCGATTCCGAGAGAGTTTGAAGTTAGCATGCTACGCCGCTAACAGCATGGTACACCAATAAACAGAATACATAGTGCACTGCAAGAAAGTATTTCGGACATGTTTACTACTGAAAATATATCTTCAATTTTCTTCAAAGACTGTTTGGTAACACTTTAGCTTAAGTATTAAACACTGGCTTATTATTATTATTGATTTTTGTAAATTATACAGTAATTAAATGCAATAAGAACTGTATTTTACTGTAGGACAGTTATGCAGTATGTTACTGTATTTTAAAGTTGCATTGTGAAAATTACTCTATATTTTACAGTAAAGATATACAATACTGTAAGATATATAGAGCACGATAAATGGCGATGTATATGTAAATATAGTATTTTTGCTGTAACTGATTTACAGTAAGTTGCTGTAGATTCTACAGGAAGTTTGTTAACAGTGTATTTAAATATTAATTGTTTGTTAGTAGTTTTAAAGTATGATCTTGTTCTACCTTTCTAATCCTATGCTGTAAAAAAATGACAACAAGTCATTTCAACAAATGTTTTTAGATTACTTTAATTTTAATCAGTTAATCAGGTTTCAACTAAATATTTTTAGTCAGTTTGACTGATGTTGAGTTGAGGTGACTAGAAAAGTTAATAGTTTGATTCAACTAAAGAATTTTAGGCGGGAATGAAAAATATTTTTACAGTGTTCCCAATACCAATAGTTTATAGAGATAATGTGTGTTAATAGTGTTAATTGTACATTAAAATAAAGTGCGACTGGTTATTTATAAGCACAACATGTTAGAACTATAAATGTATTTTGTCCAACTTACTTTATAAGCCGAAATATGCTCATTTTATATTTCAATATATTAAATTTATTTTAGTTTCTTATGCTGTGATATTTAAGTGTATTTCTGATTTAAGGATGTTTGCCATTTTTGACTGGAAAACAAGTCAAACTGACCATTTAAAAACTCATAATTAAATTAAAATGAATTTTAACTAATTAAAAACTCGGGCAGTGCGGTGGCTCAGTGGTTAGCACTGTCGCCTCACAGCAAGAAGGTCGCTGGTTTGAGGCCCGGCTGGGTCAGTTGGCATTTCTGTGTGGAGTTTGCATGTTCTCCCCGTGTTGGCGTGCGTTTCATCCACAGTCCAAAGACATGCGGTATAGGTGAATTGAATAAGCTAAATTGGCCATAGAGTGTGAATGTGAGAGTGCATGGGTGTTTCCTAGTACTGGGTTGCGAATGGAAGGGCATCCACTGTGTAAAACATATGCTGGATAAGTTGGTGGTTCATTCCGCTGTGGCGACCCCAGATTAATAAAGGGACTAAGCTAAAGGAAAATGAATAAATGAATGGAAAAACTTATTAAGAACTTATTTTTTCAGCTTTTATAAAATAAAATAAAGATAAAGATCAAATTGAAAACAACATTAGGACTTGTTTTTAGAGAAATAAATACTTTAAAATAATGTTTAACTGAACAACTTACTTGTGTGTTTAATCCCTTTAATACTTGTATCAAAAAGTGTTTGGATTTTAATATCATTTGCAGTCTTGCTCAAATAAATCCACCTTGTTTTAAGATTATTTATTTAGATTGATATTTAGATTATTAAAATATTTTCATAGATTAACGAGTCAAAAAGACAAACTAGAAACACTTTTTATAGCATATATGCACATCAAATGAGTGAAAGCATGTTGTTTTCCAGTTAAAAAAAGGCTTTATATTTTCAAATAAATCCAATATTCATATTTTTAAATACGTTCGCTCAAGTTTTAATATCTTATCTGGTGTTTCTCACATAATCTGAACTTTGAACTAATCTGAAGGCTTTTAAACAATTTCACTGATAAGCAAGTGGAAAAAAAGGCTAATTAAAAACGAATTAAGCAGTCTTATTTTTTGAGAGTATGCAAAATAATGAGTCATTCATTCGCATACTCGTTTCTTAAAATTATATCACTTCTTTCCAGTATTTAATCAGCTTTGTTTATTGTCACCCACATTCTATTACAGCGTATATTAAAATAAGTACTTAAAAGTAAGAGACTCTCTGTTAACGCTAACACTTGTCTCCTGTCTGTCTATCTATCTATTCCTCCCCAAACTTTCCTCCAGTGCGCATTTATTTAACGCATGGTTTATTTGTTTATTTATTTATTTATTTCTGAAGTATTGTAATGTGAATCAGTGACAACCCACAGCTTCGCTCTCCTCCTCCGGTGTCACTCATCCTCTGCCTCCCTCTCAGTTATGGCTGGGCGGACGACACTGGCCCCCGATAACAATTAAAAAATAACAACAGCCATCATAAAGGCTGCCCGCTATTTGGACACGCACATCAATCCAGAGGAGCTCTGGTTTCTTCTCTTAATTAACCCTGCTGATTGAACGGGCCTCGCTGACCTTGAGAAGAAAAAAAAATAAAACATTGAGGAGCGCGACGTCTGTTCAATCTCGTGTTCGGTCGCATAATACATCAGTTCGGCGCCTGGTTGTTGAAGTCATGTCGGCGTAATCGAAGGTGCTTCTTGAGAATGCCGAATGAGATATGAACACTTTAGCTGAGCTTTAATTTCATCCTGAGAGGAGAATGAGGAGAGCGAATGTGTCTGGTTGCCTGACGCTCTAAAAACAAACATCTGGAAGGAAGTGGATTAATGCTGTGGCAGAATTTGCACAATTCACAAGTTTGGAGAGTCTCTTTTGGGGTTTTGTGTCTTGGTTTTAACAGAGATATTGTGCAGAACAACTGATTTTCTTTTAATTGAAAATTATAAGTCAAGTTGTTAGAGTGGCTGATTGTAGTATTGGTAACCTAGTAACCTGCAGTAAACAATCATAATGGAGACAGCTGATTGGTCCTGTGGGATTCATTTTTAATGCCGGATGAGATATGAACAGGGCCTCACAGTTGCGCAGTGGGTAGCACGTTCGCCTCACAGCAAGGAGGTCACTGGTTCGAGCCTCGGCTGGGCCAGTTGGCGTTTCTGTGTGGAGTTTGCATGTTCTCCCTGTGTTGGCGTGGGTTTCCTCCGGGTGCTCCGGTTTCCCCCACAAGTCCAAAGACATGCGGTACAGGTGAATTGGGTAGACTAAATTGTCCGTAGTGTATGAGTGTGAATGGGTGTGTATGGATGTTTCCCAGAGATGGGTTGCAGCTGGAAGGGCATCCGCTGCGTAAAACATATGCTGGATAAGTTGGCGGTTCATTCCGCTGTGGCGACCCCAGATTAATAAAGGGACTAAGCCAAAATGAAAATGAATGAATGAATGAGATATGAACACTTTAGCTGAGCTTTAATTTCATCCTGAGAGGAGAATGAGGAGAGCAAATGTGTCCGGTTGCCTGACGTTCTAAAAACAAACATCTGGAAGAAAGTGGAGAAGCACTGCGCCACAATATGCGCAGTTCATAAAAGTTCGGAGAGTCTCTTTTGGGGTTTTGTGTCATGGTTTTAACATAGAAAATTATAAGTTGTTAGAGTGGCTGACTGTAGTATTGGTAACCTAGTAACCTGCAGTAAACAATCAAAATGGAGACAGCTGATTGGTCCCGTGGGATAAATTTTTAATGCCGGATGAGATATGAACACTTTAGCTGAGCTTAAATTTCATCCTGAGAGAAGCAGGACTAGAATGAGAAGAGCGAATGTGTCTGGTTGCCTGACGCTCTCAAAACAAACATCTGAAAGAAAGTCAATTAATGCTGCAGCTGAATATGCGTAATTCACTAAAGTTTGGAGAGTCTCTTTTGGGGTTTTGTGTCTTGGTTTTAACAGACATATTGTGCAGAACAACTGATTTTAACATTGAAAATTATAAGTCAAGTTGTTAGAGTGGCTGACTGTAGTATTGGTAACCTAGTAACCACCAGTAAACAATCATATCGAAGACATCTGACTGATCACGTGGGATTAATGTTTAATGTCGAATGAGATATGAACACTTTAGCTGAGCTTTAATTTAATCCTAAGAGGAGAACGAGGAGAGCGAATGTGTCTGGTTGCCTGACGCTCTAAAAACAACATCTGGAAGGAAGTGGATTAATGCTGCGTCAGAATATGCGCAATTCAAAAAAGTTTGGAGAGTCTCTCTTGGGGTTTTGTGTCATGGTTTTAACAGACATATTGTGCAAAACAACTGATTTTACATGAAAATTATGTCAAATTGTTAGAGTGGCTGACTGTAGTATTGGTAACCTAGTAACCAGCAGTAAACAATCATAATGGAGACAGCCGATTGGTCCTGTGGGATTAATGTTTAATGCCAGATGAGATATGAACACTTCAGCTGAACTTTAATTTCAACCTGAGAGAAAGAGGAGGATAAAGAGAGCAAATGTGTCCGGTTGCCTGATGCTCTAAAAACAAACATCTAAAAGGAAGTGGATTAATGCTGCGGCAGAATATACGCAAGAGTCTCTTTTGGGGTTTTGTGTCATGGTTTTAACAGAGATATTGTGCAGAACAACAGATTTTTTTTTTACATTGAAAGTTATAAGTCAGGTTGTTAGAGTGGCTGACTGTAGTATTGGTAACCTAGTAACCAGCAGTAAACAATCCAAATGGAGACAGCTGATTGGTCACATGGGTGTAATGTTTCGTACATCAGAATTTATTTGACAAATGCATTTCCAACTTCAATTATTCACATTAACCTTCTTCGCTCAAGTCTAAAACCAACTTATTTGCGCATTAAGGGACTTTTATTCAAAATGTGATGTTTCCATCACTCGTTTCTCATGTGATACTTCAAAATGGCCATTAAAAGCGGCTGATGGAAACCTATTAACATTCAGTCTCTTGTATATGTGCATTGACAAAAGTAACAAGTTGCTAATGTCGCTAATAACAAGGGTTTTTGAATTATACATAAAAACCTAGCATTTTATCTAAAAATATGGCTTTTGTGAATGGTATTTGTTTTTAAAGTGCAATGTAAATAAAACGAATCTCTAGTTTGGTTATTTACACGTCAATATGTTTCTCTGTTACATTTCGAATTATCCTAGCACGCTAACTTGCTCTCTGTCCACAGGGAACAAGAAGGGGCCGAATGTTGTATTTATACTGTACACCTACTGAACACACTCCATTACCGCTTGAGAAGTAAGTTCTTGATCGAATTCTCTACAAGAGCACCCTCTTTCTCTCTCACACACACGTCCACGGACATCAACGAGAGCGAATGAAAGAAACGAGATTGAGGAAAAAAAGCATCTGTGTCAGCAAAAGATTTATAAGAAACAGAAAAAAAGGATGTGATTCTAGACTGTATGTTTGTTTTTTTCTTTGCTGGAGGGTTTGAGTCTCTCCTCCTCGTCTCTGTCTGTTCTTTGCCTTGATCTCTCTCTCTCTTCTTTTTTTTCGATTTCGTTCCCATCACGAGTAATTCGTCTCCGTGAACACACAACAAGATAAACAGTTTGTGTTGTAAGCCATTATCTCCGTGAAAGTAAAACAACAGGCACAGAGAGAGGTGCGAGGCGACAGGCGGTTTGGAAAATGACTTCCCGTTTCTTCCCCTCGGGTTCTAAACCCAGACCGGACTCCGACACCTGCTGTGTGGCGAGATATTTATTTATTTATTTAGTGTGTTTATTTCTTTATTTCGGGCTTTATTACTCATGTTTTTTTCTCTGTTCGCGGACGTGTTTTTTTATTTATGCCCCTGGTTAGAGTGCACAGTCTGTGCTGAGTCAAAAAAAATGAAAGCACATCGCAGATAGAGCAATAAATGAAAAGCGCTTGCATCTGCGCGATCGGCTCCGCAGCAGGCCAGAGGAGTGTGTGTGTGTGTGTGTGTGTGTGTGTGTGTGTGTGTGTGTGTGTG